>JZKD02S1674814.1:76869-107111 GCA_000966675.3 Picea glauca
CAATGCTTATTTTTTTCTTTACACTTGGAAAAACAGATAGATAATTTTGATCTTCTAGATTAGGGTTGATTACATCTTTATAATACCTTAATTTTCTTTTTTCCTCTAACTTTTTGTCACACCGCATTTTTTCCTTAAATTTTGATTTGATATTTTTTTAATAGTATCTTTATTCTGCAAAATGGTTTCGTCCATGATTCCCCTATAGTTTATCCAAGATCAGGCATCTTTATGCCATCCTCGCTTGAGTTGATAGTGGTTATGACTTGATTTTGAAACAATTTTTGTAGCCTCTTGTCTTCCATGTTGTTTAACTTGTTCTTATACATTAGGTATCTATTCATAGCCATGCTGTCAGTGGGGGAGAGGTTTGTTTCTACGAGGATGATGGGATAGGGATTATTTCCTTTAATTTTGAGGTTGTAGGTTATAAATTTTTTTTGTATTTGCTCTATCTTTCTCCAGGATTCATGAGAGATACTACAGCCTTAAACTTTACATCCATAAAGAATAACAGGTGTAATAAGAGTCTCAAAGTGGAGTTTCTTCTTCTCCCAACTCCAAATATTAGCTGATTTACAATTGTTTTCAAGCCCATCATAAACTTTTCATCCCCCAATAATCCTCTTCTCAATGCTATAATTCCAATTGAGCTTGTGGTGAATATCAATTCCAAGATATTTGTATGAAGTCACTTCCTCCAAGTTGTTGTTTTCATATACAAAGGTATCATAAAGGATCTTATTGGATTTAATAATCATCACCTTAGTCTTGTCAGTATTAACAGTCATACCCATATTGGAGAAAAAATCCTTGAGGGTTCTTAGTTGGTTTTCAAGATCATGGGGACTCCTTTCCATAAGAACGATATCATCGACATAAAGAAGAAGATTGATGACTATACCAGTGAGAGTAGGGACGACACAACCTGTTTTTTCCAAGCATTATTCTAACTTATCAATGTATATTCCAAAAAGGGTAGGGGACAAGGGACAACCTTGTTTGACTCCAATATTGCAACTAATCTCTTTTGACTAGCCCTGAGTGTTTTTAAACTTAGCAATAATGTTCTCATACATCCTTATTGTAGTATCCCTCAACACGAGAGGAACATTTATCTCTTCCAACCTATTCCAAAGGTTTTTCCTAGAAACCATGTCAAAAGATTTTCTAAATTCAACAAAACAACAAAAAATATTGGTTTTAGTATTGCGGAACTCCTCTACAATGATCCTAAAGGTAACAAGATGGTCCACAATTGAATGATATCTCCTAAACCCAGCCTAGCCTTTAGCTCTTTTACCGTGACTTTCTAGCTAAATGCTAATCTTCTTTTCCAAATAAATTCCATAAAGCTTGGATAAGATCAGGGTAATCATAATGGTCTTATAATTAGAGGGAATGTTTTTATCCCCATTTTTAAAAATAGGAACAATGAGGATTTGAATCCATCATTTAGGGAAGCCATGCTTGACTGCTAAATTGAAGAGCTTGTGTATGTGAGGGATAAGGATTGGCCCTCCAATTTTAAAAATTTCATCTTGGTAGCATTCAATGTCCTTAGCTTTCCCATTTGTGAGACGCTTAACCCTGAACTCTATGTCATCTAAAGAAAAAAAAAAATTCTTTGTAGGGACAATAGGAATCGTGTCCATGGAATTAGGGAACTCATAAGGACTTTTAAGGTAGAAATTCCAGTCTGTTAAGGGAATCCTATTATTTTATTTAGTATTGCATTTTAGAATTTGGCTCGAGAACTTCTTAGGATTCAACTTGTATAGTTGTGAAAGTTGCTCTTGCCTTTTATTGATATATTATCTTTTTTTTCCTTTTAATTAGGGATTTGTATGTATTGATCTTATCAAGTTTTAAGGGCTCATTAGAAGCATCCCTAATGGATTTCCTAGCAATTTTACATTATTTATCATACCAAGGGTTGGTTGTTATATTATTATTTTTATGGGACACCTCGAAAGAGAATTTGTTAATAGAAGTGGAAAGGGTAGTTGTAAAATTATGATAGAGTTATTCAATGTTGTCCTTATAAGGTAGGAAGTTTAATTTAATATTTAAATCCTTTAAGAAAATGTCAATTTTACTTTTGTCAAAGCGCAAATTCCTTTGATTATCATAATTCTCTACAATGGTGCTCCTATGCAGGGAGAACTTTAGAGTTGGGGTTAAAGGTTTATGATTAGAGTCAGGCTCATGGTCATTTAAAAGGTCAAAATTTGTTATTTGGTTGGAAACGGGGATATCAGATATCACATAATCTACAACACTACTACCTAGCCCATGAATATAGGTCATTTGGTTGGAGTTTTGCCACTTCATTACTCCATTGCAAATTATTAGGTCTTGAGAACTGCAGAGCTTGACCAACTCGGTACCAAACAAATTCTCAATTAGGTATTTACATCTTTTTTTTAGTTATTAGATAAAACAAGGTCCTCATATAGCCATAAAGGATTATGGTTGGAGTCATCACTTAAAAGAGTATCTTGTTTAGTTGCAGTCCTAGCATTAAATTCTCCTAGAAGGAGGATATTACCTTCAATTTTCAAATTATAAATATCTTGTTCTACATTATTATAGGGACAATTTTTATCTAGATTATTTTTCTTATTAAAAGTAGAATTAATAGGTACAAAATAAGAAATTGCTATATACATCTTCTTAGCATTGGTGTCTGAAATTTCTATCCAAATGTATTGATTAAGAGGGTCAATCTTATGAAGGTGAATGTGAAGATAAATGTTTTTTCTAATATAACAAGCTATGCCTCCTATTACTCTATGATGGGATTTTTTATTCCATGCCGACCACAAGGCAAATCCTTCCATGTTAGGGACCTTAGACTCCTCATGCTCCCAAGTTTCAGCTAGACAGATAATATCAATATCACTCGGGATCCAACTTATCATAGGACCTTTGCACCATGGAAAGCCATGACAATTCCAAAAAAGGATCCCAAGTGTCCAAAATTCTTATTTATTATTATCATTTTGGTCTCTATCCCTAACAATATCTTTTCGATTTCTAATTATTGTCCATTTTCCTTCTTTCCTGACTTCTTTTACCTTTTGAACTTCCTTCTTTAATTCAGCTTGGTCTTCGGGAATGAAGTCTTCATTTATAAATATTCCTAACCCTTTTAAGCTCGGAGATTTACTAAGTATGCTATATTTATGTCCATTACAACTTACTTTGACATGGATCAACCTATCTTTGTGATCAATTATTTTTCCTAGCCTCTTTTCTTCTATGAGGTAAGTTGTATCAATTTTTGATTTGTTTTTTAATTCTTCTTTTACTATTACTAGCATATCCTCCTCTTGTTGTTCTTTTATACCAAAAATTATGAGGTTCAAGGCTCTTTTGTTATGCTCATGGTCCAATTCGATTAACTTATTCATTAGGTACAAATCGTTATTATCATAAACAAAATCAAAATTCCAAAATTCCAAAATTTCAAATTTACATTTAAAAACGTTAAAAATAATATTGAATAAAATTTAAATAATTGTTTATACTACTCTTTAAGTAAAAAGTGTTATAGAATTATATAAATTACCATAAATCTTGGTACAATGTTATAATATTCTATAAATTACTCAGTCTCATGTATATGAGAGAATTATTGGGTGCAAACTATATATGACTGAAGTGTTGGGTGCAAGATGTATATCATGGAACAAGCGGGACATAAAAAATGAAAAATAAAAATAAATAGAGTCAAGAATGATCAATTTGTAGGCACAAACCTTTATTATCATAAACAAAATAGAAATTCGAAAATTCTTAATATACATTTTAAAACATTAAAAATAATATTGAATAAAATTTAAATAATTGTTTATACTATTCTTTAAGTAAAAGGTGTTATAACATTATATAAATTACTATAAATTGTTATAGCATTATATAAATTACTATAAATCTTGGTACACTCTTATAATATTCTATAAATTACTAAATCTCATGTTGTTGTCCGTAGGGGTCGGAGAGATGATACTTAGCAACTCAAGACTCTGTAATTGTTGGTTTCAAAATGTATATGACAGAAGTGTGGGGTGCAAAATATATATCACTATACATGAAAAATGAAAAATGTGAACTTGCTACTCCGCCAACCCGCGACTCCGTAATTGTTGGGTGAAAAATGTATATGATGGAAGTGTTGGGTGCAAAATGTATATCACAGAACAAACTTGACATGGAAAATGAAAAATAAAAATAAATTTCAATAACTGATTGAATAAAATTTAACAAAACATTATCACATATTAATAATGAATAAGATATTTAATATTAATATTATAGGATAGATATCATAAATTTAATTTATAGTTTATTTATTAATATTAATATAAAATAATATATATAGTTATATATTCATTTGAACTGTAGAGAAAGAAGTATCAAATTCTAGGTACAAACCTTTATTATTGTAAATAGAATCAAAATTCCAAAATTCCAAATTTACATTTAAAAGCATTGAAAATAATTGTTTATACCATTCTTTAAGTAAAAAGTGTTATAGCATGATATAAATTACTATAATTCTTGGTACAATGTTATAATATTCTGTAAATTATTAAATCTCATATTGTGGTGGTTGAATCGTAATACATAAGCATGATTATAAACGTGAACCCGAAACTTCCCCAACCAGCCACTCTGTAATTGTTGGTTGAAAAAAGTATATGAAAGAAGTGTTGGGTGGAAAATGTATATCATTAAACACTCTCGACATGAAAAATGAAAAATGTGAACCCCCGACTCCTCCAACCATGACTCTGTAATTGTTGGGTGCAAAATGCATATGATGAGACAAGGTGGACATATAAAAAAAAATAAAAAATAAAAAAAATCAATAATTAATTGAATAAAATTTAAGAAAACATTATCACATATTAGTAATGAATAGTGTATTTAATATTAATATTGTAGGATAGTTATCATACATTTAATTTATAGTTTATTTATTAATATTAATATAAAATAATATATACAAGTATATATCCATTTTAATTGTAGAGACAAGAATGATCAAATTCTTGATACGAACCATTAGTATTATAAACAAAATCAAAATTTCAAAATTCCAAATTTACATTTAAAATAATATTGAATAAAATTTTAAATAATTGTTTATACTATTCTTTTAGTAAAAAGTGTTATAGAATTATATAAATTACTATAAATCTTGATAGAATGTTATAATATTATAAAAAGTGTTATAGAATTATATAAATTACTATAAATCTTGATAGAATGTTAAAATATTATATAAATGACTAAATCTCAGGTTGTTGTTGGTCTCGGTCAGACTAGTGATACATAAGCATGACTATAAATGTGAACCCAAAAGTGAACCCGCAACTCTGCCAACCCTCCATTCCGTTATTGTTGGGTGCAAAATGTATATGAGAGAACAAGCTCGACGCGACTCCACCAAGCCACGACTCCGTAATTTTTGGGTGGAAAATGTATATGACGAAAGTGTTTGGTGTAAAATGTATATCACAGAACAAGGTGAAATGAAAAATGAAAAACAAAAGTAAATTTTGATAATTAATATTAATATTATAGGATCTATATCTAAATTTAATTTATTGTTTATTTATTAATATTAATATAAAATAATATATACAAGTATGTATTCATTTTAACTGTAGAGTCAAGAATGAACAAATTTTAGGTACAAACCTTTATTATCATAAACAAAATCAAAAAAGAAAAAAGTGTTATAGCATTATATGAATTACTATAAATTTTGGTACAATGTTATAATATTTTATAAATTACTAAATCTCATGTTGCGGTACGTCGGAGTCAAACTCGTTATACATAAACATGACTATAAAGGTGAACCCGCTACTCCGCAATCCACTGCTCTGTAATTGTTGGGTGCAAAATGTATATGATGATAGTGTTTGGTGCAAAATGTATATCACAGAATAAGCTGGACATGGAAAATGAAAAATGTGAACTGTAATTATTGGGTGCAAAATGTATAGAATGAAAGTGTTGGGTTAAAAATGTATATCAAGAAACACGTTGGTCATGAAATATGAAAAACAAAAATAAATTTGAATAATTAATTGAATAAAATTTAACAAAACATTATCACATCTTAATAATGAATACGATATTTAATATTAATATTATAGGATATATATCATTAATTCTACAATCTTCCATTTTCTTGGTTCAATTCTCTTCACATTGATTTCTACAAATTGTATCCAAGATGGTATCACCAAATAATTGTACCAACAATTAAGTTGTTTCAGGTAAATTAACTTTTAATTAACTCAAGAAATTAACTTTCAATTTTGTAGGTAAATTAACTTCTTTAACTAGTATTTGATTAATTTCTATTTTAGTTTATTTGTTTACTGTAGGAAGTGACACTCTATTTTCATCATGGGATATATTTGTTTTATGAAATAAAGTATTTGTTGCTTATGAATTTTTAATATTCAGTTTCAAATGGATTCATTTCCACACGCTTACTCGAGTACTTAAAGATGATAGTGTAAGTTCAAGGATACAATTATATTTCGAGACTTATTTGGGTAAACATGGGAATAATAATGTCAATTGACCCATATTCTGTAGAGGAAGATAAATATGGAGAGATTTAAGGAGATATTTAAGAAATAGTGCTAGTTGTCAGAATTGCAAATGTGGAAAACATAATTCACAAATTATAATTAACAATCACAGAGGTAAGAAACATAAGTATGTCACGTGGTTCACCCAAACGTTGGGTTATGTCCACCAAGCATAGCCATTGGTTGTCTTATTATTTAGATCATGGATATTACAACAGACTTGCAAGTTCTCTCATTCCTCTGACTTTGTCATCTCTGCCTCTATGGGATTACATGAATTTATATACATTTACACAAGAAACTCATTATTAAATGCACTCCTATCCATATTCTAACCTGGTCTATTTTAGTTGCAACCAACAGAGAATAATAGGATACAAATCCATCCTTGGAGGAATTCATTGTCACCAAATCCCAACAATCTCCACCTTGACAACAATTAACCTGATACCTTGCTCCTTCTTTTTGTTCGTCACCTTTTCTGCAAGACAAGAGAATCCAAACACAACTGCAACTTCTCTAATAAAATTGATTTCAAGCTTTCGCCTGTGTGACTTGCACGAGTTCAGATTTCCTAAGGGGTCACTCCACCTCCAACATGTTTTCCACCACTGTGTTGTGAGACATATTTAGTGATAGATATCCTCCTATCCAGGACACCTATAAAATATACATTACAACTATCACAGACCATCTCAATGTAACCATTATAGGTGACATTTGTTCTACTCAAACGCTGAAGCACCCATTTCACTGCAACACCTAAATATGTCACGTATTTGACAACATCATTAGCATGTGAAACATATGGTCTTAACCATTTCATCACATACAACAGACCTCCTACTAAAGTTACACGAGACATAACCTTTTCTTCTTTATAGACATGACCTATGCTTGAAGAAAACTTATAATGGAAACCAAGAAGGATAAAAACTGGCTTTACAATGTTCATACTCAACTCCAACCACAGCTTACCATTACCATCTTCGTGTACTGTTATGCCCATAATTTGTTTTGTTGCTCCTTGATCCCTCATTTGAATTGTCTCATCCACCTAAGTCATTTTCTTACTGATTTTATCCATGCTTCGACTTGCATTGAGCATATCATTAACAAATAACACCAAGGCCATGAATGTACTATAAAACGTATAGTCATTCCTACGCTTTCAAAATTATAAATCACTATGAAGGATTCAAATCTTTTGTATATTTGTTTGGGTACCAATAGGCCATACAATGAATTTTCTAGCATGCAAACAAATTTACCGTTGCGATCTTGAATCAACCCTTTTGGTTGTTCCATACATACTATATCTCTGTCAATGATGACCTTGTGAGAAGTAGAATCCTACACACAACATCCCTTTATACCACCATCATATCTTGCAAAGATATAAAACAAGAAGGAATTCAGAAACAAAGATTTTAAGTCTGGAAATGATTTACCGCTTACCAGTACCTGCAATTATTTCTTGATCTTATGACTTTGATTCTTCTTCCATAAACAAGAAGATACATCTATCACTTCAGATGCTACTTCAATACTCTCTTCCAACTTATAAAGGTTATCAACCTTTGTTTTCTTCATCACTACTAAACTACCTTTTGACAATGTGAGTGCTCCAACTTGACCTATATACTTATATCCATAAGAATCCAACACTCCCAATGAGATCAAATTTTTTTAATCTTAGTTACATATGTAACATCCGTTAATTCCCAAACAATACCATCAAACATCCTGATTCTAATACTGTCAACCCCAATAGTTTTACAAGGAATACCATTTCCCATAAACACTACACCCTCATCAACACATTGGTAAGAAATGAACCAATTTCTATGTAAGCACATGTGGTGGGAGGCACCTGAATCTAACTGCCATTCTTCTTGATATTTTAAATAACTAGAAATAGATAAAACTTGATCAATCATACCTGAATTTGTTGCAGCCAAATTTTCTTAATTTGTAGAGTTTTCCTGAGATTCCTTTCTTTTCCAACAATCTTTCTTGAGATGTCCTGTTTTTCCATAGTACCAACATTTTTCTTTACCCTTTTTGTGTCTTGACTTAGATCGAGAAAAAATTCTCTCATTCTTCTCTTTAGTTCGACCTCTAACCAACATCGCCTCTAAAGTTGAGTTTTCTTGACTAGATTTTATCCTCGACCAACAAAGATCCCACAATAGAGTCATAATCTAAAACATTTATTGAAATAAAGCTAATAGAGGTGACTAGATTATCCCAAGACTCAGACAACAAACACAATAGTGTAATAGACTTATCTTCATCTTCGAATTTAACTTTCATACTAGTCAATTGAACTATTAGGGTATTGAAGGTATTTAAATGGTCAACAACTTTTGTACCTTCTTTCATCAGCAAATTGTACAACTGTCTCTTCAAGTAGATTATGCTCGTCAAGGACGTCATCATATATAGAATTTCCAACTTGCTCCATAAGCCTGATGTTGTATCCTCTCCTACGATATTAACCATAAGATCATCTTCTAGACATAAACGAATGTTACTAAAAGATTTTGCATCTAGATATTCCCATTCCTTATTCGTCATGGATGTTGGTTTCTTTGTCTTGCCTGCCAATGCTTTTTGCAACCCTTGTTGCACTAGTAAATCCCACATCTTGAGCTTCCAGAGCTCAAATTTTCTTTTACCAGTAAATTTTTCAACTTGAAACTTAGAACTCTGCATCTTATCCATTAGCACAAAATATCCTAATGCCCAAATCACTACTTATAATAACCAAGATCCTTTAAAAATAATGTGGAGGAATAAAGGTATAAACCCCAAAAGGTTTAAAAAGAAATTTTTTTAATAAAAGGTTTAATGTGAATTTCATACTAAATGTAATATTAAAATGTCAATGTATAAACCTCACATTTTATTTAAAATAAAAATAAAAAACTTTTTATAAGCATTCACCTTCATGCTTAATTCATACCACCTTTTTAATGCATACAATCCTCCACCCTTTTAAATTGTTTTAAAACATTCACATCACAAAAAAGTTGATCTTTCAACTTTTAATAAAAGTCAACTATCATACCTTTCATACTTTGATTTATACCATGCACCTCCTGATACAACTTTGATTTATACCATGCAACTTTGATTTTTAGGGAGTCGTCGCACCTCCTAATACAACTGGAGTCTGAAAATATTAAAGGGTCTACAAAATATACCTCATAGCTGGACCACGATGATTTCAGGCTTTCACACATGCGATAAGTATGGCTAGTAAGACGTCACACCCTTCCATAGGAGGGACTTGCGACGATATAGAAATCGACGCACCTCACACATATGTTGTTGCTCCTCTGAAATGTGATTCCCTTTACACCCTCTCGTCCAACCAGCTCTGATACCACTTGTTAGAATTTCAAATGTGGAAAACATAATTTACTTATGATAATTAACAATCACACAGATAAGAAATGCAATAAAACAACTAAATTTAAATTTGAAGTGAATTGTCATTGTTATATTAATCACCTTAATCACCCATTTTAATGATGAAAGCACATCTTTTTTCAAGAAAGGAAGTTAATGTGTGAAATCACAACCTTTCATTTAGTGTGACTACTAAGAAAATTGGAAGCATACAAAATCTTGACCGTTAAAATATCATTTGTGATTAAAATACCATTAATTATGGCCATTTCCAATAGGTGTATGCCCCAGGCATAATTACAGAGATTCCTTATCAGAATAACAAGGCCACGTTGGTCGAGAAAATTGCTGATCTGTAATACACAACAATGTTGACAACAACTATCTCTACAAACTCGAAAGGTGATAGAAGCCTCCGACTTGAAAATATAAACCGCCAAGAATTAATGCGTCCAAGAGTGATCATGCTATCATATAGATGAAACTTCATTATAAAGAGTAAGTCAATAATTGAATACCTATAAGTTATGATATAGAATGCATGATGCAAGCATATGTGAGACTGAGGATCACTACGTTAAAGTCCATTTTCCATGTAAAATATATCATCTTTGAAAGTATTCACAACCATAAATCCCATCAACGAAATGTTATCCCAAGATTATCTTACTGTGATTTCACAACTTGTTCTTTGTGTCATTATTTATGCAAAGAGAACATATGCTTTATGATCAACCTATGACTAATCTAGGATGTACATCATCTTCTAGAGAATGTTGGACACCAATACAAACACAACTTCATATCTTAGAGGGATTATATTATCAAGGAAATTGCAGTCCAAAGAAACCTAAAATTGACGATGAGTTTAATGAGGTAGATGCAGGATATAGTGAGAAGAATTTTGGTACTTGTGGGAATAGGAATGACATATTTTTTATGGGATCATTCCAAGCTAGACATGAAGGAAACCATGAAAAGAGAAACATGGTTCTAAGGCATGTAGATACATATGCACATGTGATGAAGAAAAAGTAGAATTTAGTTAATATAAAGACACGTGCTAATGACCAACGACAATTTGATGGTAGTTGAGATAATTTCTCATCAACCTTTTTGTTATTTATTTTTCAAATTCAAGCTGACCTAACCAATGATACTTTATTAGAGATAACATGAAATGTTGCAATTGTCAATAGTAAGAATGACCAACAAGAGAACATTTGGTGACACTGCAATATAGCGAGATTCTCATGGGAATTTTGTTTCAATAAATGACATGGGAATGAATTTTCACCCACTTTATAACAACAAAATCTACACTCTTATGATGTATTCTTCAACAAGAAAAATATTCTCACACATCTGAAATATACACTCTTACGAGGTTATTCTTCAACAAGCAAAGTATGCTCACACATTTAAAACATATGAACGAGTAAAAATTTTTATTCACCACTTTTGTAGACACAAACAGAAAAAAATGTGTCAAACAATGATATTTCCAACAAAATTTTTTTTAATGAAAAAACTAAAGGTGTTTAAGACAACAACCCTAATTTTTAACTGATTGGAACCACTCATCTGATAATTTAAAAGAAGCAACAAACAACCAACACAAGGAGGAAACAATTTAGAGAGAGGTATGCTAGGATCTAACTTACATTTATCTTTTATCATTCATCCTCCATTAATTATCATTTAGGGATTTCATGAGCTGTTGATAGTAGGTGTTAACACACTTTGTGTATTGGGCATTTTCAAAGAAAAAGTTTCGCTACAGGAAGTTCCAAACCCTGATAACAAAATTCACTAAAGTAGCACCAGAACGTTTCTATTTTTGCTCCATATGCTTGCCTATTTTATTGTGCTACTCCTATCACTTCTTCGAAACATCCATTTCCAATGCCAAATCTCACTTAGTAGAGTTTTATTTTTTAATATAAAATCATTATGCTAGTTTTGATTTTATATTTTAAATAAAATAAATATAATTAAAAATAAAAACGCCCACTCATTATCTCACCTCACCCCACTCATTCTCTCACCTCACCTACCCATGCACCTCACCATTCCACTCTCATTCTCCACTCTAAGTTTATTCCATTTATCTTAATTACTTTATACTTTAACTACCACTTCATTTATAATATAACATAGAAATTCCCGTGAGTTTTTGGCATAAGAAAGATGATGTTCCATTGAATCAAGTGTGGTATAGGAACACGTATAGCGGCTGATATTGAATTTAAAAACGCATAGATCAAGCTTCCCGATCAAACACCAGATGCCAAGAGGAATTTAATCGACAACCAGGTGTGGGGGAGAATCATTTTTTTCTTTGTTCCAGAAATTTAGATGAAGGATGATACAAAGACAATCATTCCAGCACTTGAAAAACAAAGTACACAGTTATCTAGAATTATGCAGAGTAAAAATACGTGGTGAAATTTTATATGTTGGACACATGTTCTAGATAAATTCTGATGATTGACTTTGTGTAGGGGTCGAACCTGGGAGTGAATTACTACCTTCTATGTCTGTGATTTGAACAAAAGAAACGACCGAGTCTCATTTTCAAGATCATGGTACCAATTCAAATTCTTCAAACACATTTGGAGGATCTCAATCTAGTCAATGGGAGAAGGGCCACTCTTCTGCATGTTCTTGTAGTGATTTTGATAAGGGGATTTCATCAAAATAAAGATAACACAACATATGTTTCCAATGATTTAATCATGTATGAAAAATATCCCAGTTTTTATGGAAGAATCATTGGCAGTCAAAGGATAGATTGACAAAGGAGATAGTAGTCCCAGATTTGAATTTAGAAATTTTAGTTATTCAATAAACTTTTTTATCTTCTCCATATTCAAGGGACTAATATTTGCATTCAGAGAACACAAGTGGCAATCAACTCTAGTATTTCAAGGTCAAAGATCAGACACCAACAACTTATGACAAATGGTGATTTTGGGTATCTGTTCTAGATTATAAGGAGATTTGATCAGTAGCCCTCAATCCAAGATTTCCAGGAAAAATATCAATCAACAGAGAGAGGAGTAATACCATGTTAGACTCCAACTTCAACATTCGAGGCTTATTGCAACCATATTTAGTTTTAAAAGATTTTGATTTGATTTAATTCCAACAATTTAGAGGGAGCTTTAATTATTTTTTTTTATTATAAAAACAACAAATTGTAATGGTCTTAGGAGAGAGGTGGAGAGGATACATTATACACACCAACGTCGACTACAACTATCTCTACAAACTAAAAAGGTGATAGAAGCCTCCGACTTGAAAATATATACCACCAAGCATTAATGTGTCCAAGAGTGATCATGTTATCATATAGATGTAACTGAAATATAAAGAGTAAGTCAATAATTACAGACCTATAAGTTATGATATCTTATGCATGATGCAATAATATGTGAGACTGAGGATCACTAAGTTGAAGTCCATTTTCCATGTAAAATATCTCATATTTGAAAGTATTCATGACCACAAATCCAATCAAACGAATGTTATCCCTTGATAATCTGACTGTGATTGCGCAACTTGTTCTTTGTGGCATTCTTCATGAAGAGGCATTGTGGATATAGTGAGAACAATGTTGATCCTTGTGAGAATAGGCATGGCATATTTTTAATGGGATCATGCCAAGTTAGACACTAAGGAAACCATGAAAAGAACAACATGGTTCTAAGGCATGTAGACACAGATGCACATGTGTTGAAGAAAAAGTACAGTTTAGTTGATATAAATACACATGCTGATGACCAACAAAAAATTGGTGGTACTCGAGAGAATATCTCATCAACCTTGTTGCACTTTCACTTTCAAACTGAAGCTGACCTAAGTAGTGATACTTTATTAGAGAGAACATGAAATGTTGCAATTGTCAGTAATAAGAATGACCAATAGGAGAAAATTTGGTGACACTGTAATATTGTGAGATTATCATGGGAATGTTTTTTCAACAAATGACATGGGAATGACTTTTCACCCACTTTATGACAGCAAAATATACAAGGTTATTCTTCAACAAGAAAAATATGCTCACACATGTAAAATATACACTCTTAAGATGTTATTATTCAACAAGAAAAATATTATCACACATTTAAAACATATGAACGAGTAAATTTTTTTATTCACTATTTTTTTAGACACAAACATAAAAAAAAAACCGTGTCAAACAAGAATATTTCCAGCAAATGTTACAACCAACAAAATGAGGAAAACATTTAGAGAGAGGTATGCTAGGATCTAACTTACATTTATTTTTTATCATTCATCCTCCATTTATTTTCATTTAGGGATTTGATGAATTGTTGATAGCAGGGACGCTTTGCAAAGTGCCAAAAGGAGTGAAGCAAAGATGAGTTTCAATGGTGCCCATGAGGTAACAAGTTTATTTGTTGTGTTTTCTATATTAGAAGTATAAAATGTTTTAGTACTAATCATTTTTATGATATGCATATAAAATACTTTTTCGTCACTATCTTTGATCCATTCAAAATTTGGAATAGTTTCCTTCTTTTTCTTTTTGTACTTGGTTATTATATGTATGATGTTGAATTCGATCTAAAATAGTTAAATACAATGTTGGTCTGAATTCTTGCAAGGATTCAAAATATTTAAAACATGTATGAGAAGGTATGGAGTTACATTTAACAATAAATATTAATCTATTTTGCACTAGAAATAATTTATTCTTTAGGTTTTCATTTTATTAGTTTATTAACTTTGATACAATTTTCAACATAAAAAAAATACCAAAACATGTAAATACTTTTCTTTTATCAATTTCAATGTATTTTATTTATTTACTTTTCTTAGTTTAACTTTGATCAACTATTTATTGATTACACAGAAAACAAACTATCAATTTTTTTTCTTTATTTAGTTTAACTTTTCTTAACAACAACATTTAAAAGAAAAGAAAATAAATTTTCACTTCACTATATATATGTTACTCTAAAATAATTTTTGTAAACATTAACTAACTCTTTCGTTTACTTTAATTTTTCTTTTAGTTGTTTGACTTTAGTATTAGTACTTTTTTTTCACACAAACTCGTCACTAGATTTTTCTTTAGTTACATTTTATCCATAAAACAAGAAATATAAAAATTACAAAGTTTCAAAAATACATAAAATTAAATAATTAAAATCTTACATAGAAATTCATGTTTACACTTTTATGTTTTAGAGTCTAATGTGCTTCTCTTTATGGATTTAAAACCTAAGGTGACATTCTCTCCTCTTATGTCCTAGCCTCACAAGAGGTTGAGATGTTGGTATTGAAACATTCTTGTTTCGACACCAACAAACCATTCTTTAACTTGGTGAAAAATCCATACAGAAAAACTTATGCTCTAGTAACTATGTTGGAGGACTTCAAAACCATCATCGAGTCCCAATTATACCCTATTATGTATATAGAGGACCAATGGATCATATGGATTTATTTCAGGGAGTGGAAGAGATACAATGTACAAGAGTACAACACAGAGTTCAGAAACATGGCCATTGTGTTGTGTATCTATTTAAAGAACTTGTATGTACTCCTCAAGTATATTGGGGGTTCACAAAATCATCCATGAAAGAAGGTTATTCTCTTCAATCCAAAGACAATGGATGAGGCATGTGTATAGGAACAATACATAGAAAACAGAGGCTAAAAGAAGGGGTATCCAAGTGGTTCAAAGTATAAATAACATCAAGAAACTTGCAAGGAGGGGGAAAATAAGTGGAAAATGGGAAAATATGAAAAGAAACAAAGTACTACACATCAATGCAAAAATACTAGAAACAATTACAATCATTGCAACATAAATGACCACATTGATGAAAATCTTTGGAAACTACATCGAGAACCTGGAGAACTACAATATTGATAGAAAGAAAAGTAACCTTCTAGCCACATATTTGAGCAATCATGTGGAAAGTAGCTCAGATGTGAATGAAAATATTTTTTGAACATATGTATTGAACATGGTGAATCTGAGTATCCTTCATCACTAGGAAGAGAAGGAGATGAACAAACCCTTCCACATCAAAATTTAGATCAAGAATACCAAGGTAGATGTTATGTTTGATTATGTTTCACATGCTAATCTAATAGCAGTGTATCTAGTCAAAAAACTCAGATTGGAGGTTGAAAATCATCTTATCCCCTATCCATTAGTTTGGGAAAATAAGGATGTAGAGATCAAGGTAGCAAAGTAGTGTAAGATTAAATTTATTATAAGTGATGATTTTATAAACGTAGTATGATTAGATGTAGTTCCACTGGATGTATGTGGACTAGTGTTTGGATGCCCTACATCTATATGAGGGATGTCATCTTCATGTGGAGAACGAATCAATATTTCCTCATCAAGGAAAGGAAATCCTTCATAATCAATGTGCACAAAGGAAAATAAAAAATTTCACAGGTAAGTGCCAATCAGGCTAAGAAGTTGATTTGTTCTAGCAAGAAATATGTTTTATTTTTTCTAAGAGAAAATCAGTCTATTGAAGAGTCATTAAAGGTAAATACATCCTTGGAAGGGTGTACGAAAGAGAAGAAAAATCAATTGGAGAAGTTTTTATAGGCATATAGAGGAGAGTTCCACAATCCTAAAGGGATAGCACCTAAGAGGGAAGAATACCATGAAATCAAATTATTTCCAAACTACCCCTTGAAAAATATTGGGTTGTATAGATATTTAGTTATGGAAGAAAATGAAGTAGAGAAGCAGTCGCATCAGTTGTTGGAGTAGGGTGTGATTCAACAAAGCACCTCACCTTCTGGGTTTCCCGTCATAATTATACCCAAGAAGGATGAGACTTGGAGAATGTGTATCGATTACATAACATTGAACAAGATTACACTGAAGAATAGGTATCTTCTGCCCAATATTGATGATTGTTTGGCTGAGCTATAGAATGTTAAGTAATTCACTAACATTGATTTGAAATCAAGATATCACCAGGTATGAGTGAAAGAGGAATATAATTGGCATACTTCCTTCAAGACAAGCCATGGTTTGTATGAATGGTTGGTTAGGTCATTCAATTTATGCAGTGCACTGATTACATTTACGATACTAATGAATGATGTTTTATTCCCTTATCTAGATTCATTTGTTATTTTTATTTGGGTGATATACTAGTTTATAGTGATAGCTTGGAGGATCACATCTCAAATCCTACGCAAGTGTTAGAGAAACTGAAGAAGCATCAACTAGTGGCCAATCTCGAGAAATGTGAGTTTACTTAGTAGTATTTGGTGTATCTAGGGTTTGTGATAGGTGGAGGAGAGCTCAAGATAGATCCTGTCAAGATGGGGGCCATCATGAAATGGCCAGTTCCTACAAATTACACAAATTTTAGTAGCTTTCTTTGGGAAGAAAAGTACTTGTGGAAGTTCATAGTTTCATTTTCAGCAGTAGTTGCACCACTCAACACCATAAAAGTGAGTGGAAAGAGTTTCTAGTAGGGGGAGAATCAACATAATAGTTTTAATGAGATAAAAATAAATACATATAAAACACTAGTTCTCTCACTACCAAAATTTCAAAATCTTTTTGCAGTGGAGACATATTCAAGTGAGTATGCCATGGGAGAAGTTTTGATGTAAGGAAGAAGGAATGTATGTTACCATTTGAAAGTATTTGATTGGGCGGTTCTCAAGTACCCTACCAATGACAGGGATCTCTACGCCTTAGTACATGATATTAAAAAGTGTAAACATTATATTTATGGAAAGGACAACACCATCCACACAAATTACCATCCACTCCAGTATTTGTAAACCTAGAGTAAATTACAACAAACCATACAGTACGAATGGATGAGGTTCTTATAGAAATTTCATCTACTCATCATGTATAAGAAGGGTAGCGCAAACAAGTTCAGAGACATGATTTCAAAACCACCCACCTCCAATATTTTAGCTTTGGGAACTCTTAAATTCACATGGAGCCTTTTATCCATGCTACATACTAAGAGGGATACATAGAAGATGGGAACTTTAAGGATGTGCTTTATCTTCTATAGGGCCAAATTCATGTATAATAAGGTGATAGAGAGGATGCATATCATTTCTATAATAGTTTACTATAAAATATCAACAAGATTTGTGTCCCTAGAGGTGGATGATTGTAGCTTATTAGAGAGGATAACATATCCAAGGTTGTAGGACATTTTGGTGTTGGGACGACAGTTGCCAATTACCAAAGGTATGCGTACTGGAGAAAAATGAAAGAATATGTAGAATCATATATTAGAGTATGCATACTTTATTGTACCAACGAGCCCAGTAACAAGAATAAAGGTGTATATCATCTCTTACATGTACCCACTCAACATTGGGAGAGAATTTTGATGGGTTTTGTGGTAGGTTTACAACCCATGCAGAAGGGACATGACTATTTATTAGTGGTAGATGATAGTATCAACAAAATGTTCATTCTCATGCCTTGTAAGAATATCATAAAGGGATAGGAATCAACAATATTATTCTTTGAACAATTTTGGCTACACTTTGGGATACTAAGGAGCATCATATCACATAAGGACACCATAATTATCAATTTCTTTTGGACTACATTGTGGGATAAGAATGAAACTAAGCTCAAGAGGCATACAAAATTCCATCCACAGACATATGGGAAGATAGAAGTAGTCAAAAATACTTTGATTTATCTTTTGAGGGGTTATAATTAGAAGCATCTAAAGACCTAGGATGAAAATTGTATCTATGTACAACAATTTTATAATAGAGCAGTTCACATTTGTACTAGTAAGTCACCTTTTGGAACTTGTTTTGGATACTTTCCACCTTCACCCTTGGATGTTTTATATGGACATTGAGGATTATTGAGGGAGGACCTCACAGGAGATTCATTAAAATAAAATAAAAAGTTATTGAGATGAACGTCAAGATACATTTTCAAGTATAGGAGAAATTAAATAAGTAACGAGAAAAGTACAACACTAGACATGACTAACATAGAACAAAGAGAATATTTAGAGTGATAGACAGAGTATGGACACAACTAAATAAGGAAATACTACATGGTCTTGGTAATAAGATAAATTCTTTGCGATATGGTGCTTTTGAAGTAGTGCAAAAGGTTGGAGATAATTCCTACAAACACATATGTGCCCATACATGTACATTTACTCAGTAATGAATGTGGATAATCTCAAATTCTATGAGCCTTCAATTTTGGATCAAGAGGAGGAGCAGGTCCTACCTTCCATAGAGGACTTAGCACCAGATACACGAGCAGAGTTGGAAGAGGATGAGATTTTGTAAAACATGTATAGAAGTACAATACAGGGGCAACGTGACCTTTGGAATACTAGGTTGAAAATACACCTTCCAGGAAAAGCAAAGTGGCACTCCACATAGAAGGTTGAGGAAAAAATTACCCAAATCATTGAGTAAATATTTTTTAGAATAAAATCCTCCCTAGATTGGGAGGTATGATCTGAATTGGATGATTATATTATTTTTCATCTATCTTGGTACTTTTTGGGCAGGGATGATTTTAAGGAAGGATATTTATTTTAAAATATAGAAATCTTGCCAAATATTTAATAATCCTTCATATGGAAACTATAAAATGTTTGGCGATATTTTTGTAAAAATATTCAAATTTCTAAGGATTTTATATAGATTGTATAAAATTTTGGCTATTTTTAAGGTAAAATAATTTTATCCTATAGAATTTGGGCGAATGATTTTTAGAATAGCGAATCATTCTTTGAAAAAACCATGGAAAATTAGCCCACGAGCAAAATTTAGCCTCTAAAATAATCTTTTTTTTTGGGTAAATAAATAGGAGGGATAAACTTCGAGGACCATTTTGGTGGCTGGTCCAAATTTCAAAATTTGGTTCGAAGAAACTATTTAAAATATTCCAGAGTGATTTTGAGGCATCAAGCGACACTTTCTTTGGTCCAAACCTTACTATCGTAGATTATTCTATATTCTACACACCAATATATTTCCAACGGTGGAATAATATCCTCAATCAAAGTTCGTATTTTAAAGTTATACCTCTTGCAAGTTGACCTACCATATTGATCACCATGGTGTGAGTGGATGCAACATCAACCTCCATTACTTAGACATGTGATGCTAGACATGTAGTGGATTTTATAATAAAACTCTAGAAGGTCCAAAGCCTTATCGAAATGAAGGTTTGAGGAAGTCGAAAACCTACCCCTAGATGGCTATCATGCTATGTTAAATATCGGGTCATTAGGAGGAGAAGGGAATCCATTCTATGTTATTGTATTTTGTTTCATAGAATAACATAACAAATGAGAGTGGAAAATTAGAGAGCATAACATAGGAGGTTAATGTTCTGTAGTAGCCTAACAAGCCACATGTCTTAGTTAACTCCATAGAGAGTGCCTTATTCTCTATACTTGCATTATTTCCATAGAAGAGAAAAGAGAGGAGATCAACCTCACCTTATAGCTGGGTTTTCTGCCATAAGTGTTTTCCAAATAAAATTTTTGTGTTATTTTGTGGATGGTGTAAGATTTAATTTTATTGTTCTCTATGTTCCATATTTTATCTATTTTATGCATAAGAAGAAAACCAATAACTAAATATTTTGGAATATAAAATAATTTAACCTTCATAGTGTAGATTTCATTCTTATTTATCAGATATGTTGTGATGAAATCTTCTAGTTAAATTTCCATAGTAGGTTTCATATCAACAAGGGAGGTAAAATAAAGGGAGAAGAGAAATATGGGGAAGAGAGAGAGAGGGAGAGAGAAATATGGGCATAGACAGAGTGAGAGGGAGAGAGAGAGAAGAATATAAAGAGGGGGGTAGAGAGAGAGAGGGGGAGAGAGTGAGACAAAGAGGGGGGTAGAGAGGTGGTTAGAGAGAGAGAGAGAGAGTTAGAGGAAATCGGGGAGATAGAGGGAAGCGAGGTAAGGAGAGCTAAATAGAGAAAGGCAGGAAGAGAGAGTGAGGGGCAGATGTAAGAGAGAAGGGGAGGAAGGGAGCGAGAGGGCCAACAAGAGTATAAGATAGGTAGAGAGTGAGATGGAGAGAGAGGTACAAGGTAGAGAGAGAGAGAGAGGGAGGTATAATGACGGGAAAATGGAAAGAGGGGTGAGAGAGAGGGGAGGAGAGAAAGAGGGGACGAAAGAGAGATAGAGAGAAATGAAGACAAAGAGGGCGGTGGAGAGAGATTTTATAAGAGGGAGAGAGAGGGAGGAAGAGAGGGGCGTATAGGGAGAGTGATAGGAAGTGGGGGAGAGAGAGGAAAGGGATATAGAGAGAATTAAAGAGATAAAGGGGAGAGAGTGGGGGAGAGAGAGGGAGGGGGATACATTGAGTGAGAGAGGGAGGGGGATACACTGAGTCAAAGAGGGAGGAGGAGAGAGGGGTGTATGTAGGAGACAGGGAGACAGGGGCAAGGGGGAGAGGGAGAGAAGGGGATGGAGGGAGAGAGATTGCAAGAATATAATAGAGGTTGAGAAAGAGAGAGAGAGGTAGAATGAGGTCCAAAGAGAAAGATAGGGGAGAGAGAGATGGAGATAGAAAGAGAGGTAGAGAGAGAGAGAGAGAGATTGATAGTGTGGTAGGGATTAAATCAAGACATGGAGGGGGGTGGATAGATATTTTGTGTGTGTGTTTGTGAGTGTGGGAGAGGGAGACAAAGAGGGTGGGTAGAGAGAGTGAGAGGAAGGTGGGAGAGATGGAAGGGAGGTAAAGAGAAGGAAGCAGAAAGAGGGGTAGTTGTAGGAGAGAGGGAAATAAGGGGAGGGAGGGAGTGAGGCAACAAGATTTTAATATAAGTTTATATTGAGTGAGAGAGAGGGAGGTAATAGAGAAAGAGAGAGGTATAATGAGGTGCAAATAGAGATAGAGAGAGAGACAAAAAAAAAATTACAATTTGGAGAGAGAGAGAGAGAGAGAGAGAGAGAGAGAGAGAGAAAGAAAGGGATGGAGATAGGGGTGGAGAGAGAGAGAGGGAGAGAGTGGAAAAGGGGGTAGATAGGATGGGAGTGGGATAGAAACAAAGAGAATGAAAAAGAGTGAGATAGCGGGGATAAGGAATGGTGGGAGAGAGAAAATGGATGGAGAGAAGGGTATAAAGGGAGTGTGTGTGTGTGTGAGAGAGAGTGTGAAAGGGAGAGGGGGGGATATATAGAGGGAGATAGATAGATAGTGAGAGAAAGTGAGAAGAGAGAAGAAAGGGATATAGATAAAGGTAAAGAGAGAAAGGTGGGAGAGTGGGAGAGAGAGAGAGAGGTGGTTATATATAGAGGGATGGAGGGGGTGGAGGGTATGAAGGAATTAGGAGAGGAGATAAGGTGAAGAGTAGATGGGTAGGAGAGAAGGGGGAAGAGAGGGGAAAGGGGGGATGGAGGGAGTTATAGAGGCAAGGCAACAAATAGAAAAAAAATCCATAAGAACATGCACAAATTCTACTAACACCTCCATGTTCCTGGATTGCATGTACATTCCTAAAGCATGTGTTTGTTCTTTGGAATGCACGAGCATTAGTTATAATTAATTTTGTTTTGGGGGGGTGGGATGAATGTTGCCTCAGATGTTGGTTACCTTGGATTTAGGTATATGATTACAAACCTAGTAGGTTTGGTATGAAAATACCAAACCCTGTTATTTGGGTTGAAATACGTCGATCTGGTGGACGGATAGAGGAACATTGGGGCCGACTTTCCAGATGATGTCTGGGATTTTAAGACTAAGGGGGCATTTTAGTAGGAAGGGGTTCACTACGAAAAATGACATACTTAGGACCGAATCCTAGAGCACCTCTTCATTCTTCATTGCTGGGGTATTCATGTCCCTAGCTTGTGGCGGCCCGCACTTGTTCAAGGCTTGGATATCGATACCTTTCATTAACCTTACCCATGATAAATTGTGAAGCAAAGAGAAATGAAGAGATAAAAGAATAGAATAGTATATTGAAATGTATGAAGAAGTACTGAAGAAGTTACAATGCAATGGGAGATGGTTGAGCTAAATAGGCTCAAGCAAGACAAAAATAGAAAGTACAACTATCCAGTACAGCTGGTAGTGTACAGTCAGACTGTTGAGGTTACAATGTATTTAACACTCCCTCTTAAACTCAACAATTACAATCATCTGCACTAATTATGCCTAAGTGTTGTCTCTGAAAATAAAAAACTGACTTTCCTAGTGGCTTTGTAAAGATATCAACAAGTTGATCTCAAGAACCACAGAATTGTAGTGCAATATCACCATTATTGGCTAGCTCGCGTATGAAATGAAAATGAGTGTCAATGTGTTTTCTTTTCTTGTGAAACACATGATTTTTGGATAAATCAATTGCTGATGTATTATCACAGAAAATAGGAGTTTGATCCTTTTCTGCATCTGACATATCTTTCAATATTCTTCTCAGCCACACAACTTGACATGAAACTGAGGTAGCAGCGACATACTCTGCCTCTGCAGAAGATATTGATACAATTGGCTGCTTCTTTGATGCCCATGAGATTAGGTTCGTGCCCAGTTGAAAAACATGTCCAGATGTGCGTTTCCTGTCATCTAGGCTCCTGCAAATCACTGTCTGTGTAACCAAAAAGTTGATTACTATCAGATTTAGTGTACCATAAGCCAAAATTTAGTGTTTCTACTACATATCTCAAAATTCATTTTTCCATTTTCCAGTGCGAATCTTTGGGGGATTCCATGAATCTGGAAACAAGGCTGGCTACATACATAATGCCAGGCCTAGTTGCTGTAAGATACAACAAACTGCCTACTAAATTTTTGTACAGGGTAGAATCCACTGTAGAACCTTCATCATTCTTGCTCAATTTTGTGCCTAGTGGTATGGGGGTTTCTGTTGGATTTCATCCTTCCATGCGAAATCTTTTGAGGATGTCTACTGCATAATTTCGCTGACAGATAAAAATTCCTTTGGTTGATTGATGAACCTTAATCCCTAAAAAATATTTCATTATGCAAAGATCTGTCATCTCAAACTCAGATTGCATGGAATGTTTAAAATCTGTTAACTCAAGATTTCCAGTATAGATCATGTCATCAACATATAAACATACAATTAGAATTTTACCATGCTAATCTGTTTTGGTGTAAAGAGTTGGCTCATTTTGACTTCTGCTGAAACCACTTTTGATTAGATAAGTGTTAATTCTATTGTACGAAGCTCTTGGAGCTTGCTTTAAGCCATACAAAGCTTTCTTCAACCGATATACTTTGGCTGGGTGCTCTTGGATTTCAAATCCAGGTGGTTGATCGACATAAACTTCTTCTAAGAAACCAGTCAAGAATGTTGACTTGACATCCATCTGGTATACTTGCCATTTTTGTTGTGCTGTTATGGCCAATAGAGTCCTTACAATGTCTAATCTTGCTACTGGAGCAAAAGTTTCACCATAATCAGTACCAGGTTTTTGTGAGAATCCTTTGGCAACAAGTCTCGCCTTATGTTTTTTGATCTGCCCTTTTTCATTTAGTTTAGTTTTGTAAACCCACTTGACACCAATACTTTTCTTGTGACTTGGCAAATCAACAAGATCCCATGTCTTGTTCTTCTCAATGGAATCAATTTCTTGGTTCATGGCTTGAACCCAATGTGGCTCCTTAGCTGCTTCCTTAAAGGATGTAGGTTGACATGACATTAAAGAAAAAAGGTTGTGTTGCTCAAAGTCATCCAACTGCTGATGGATTTCTCTCAAACTTCGAGTTCTCTAATTTTGTGGTTCAGAGAATGATTCTGTGCTCGAAGTTGAGTTATCCTGAGAATTTTCAGGTTGTCTTTCTACCTGTAATCTTGGAAGAATAGTTTGAGGTACTTGTTGTTCTAATTTTTCTGCATTTTCAGAACTTGGGAGCAATGGGTTTTGACTGTCCATTTGTTGATTTTTTGAATCATTCCAGAATTGATTTTCTAGAAATTTTACATCTCTCCTGAGAATTAATTTCTTGGTGATTGGATTGTAAAGCCTATAAGCTTTAGATGTTTCACTATATCCAGTGAAAATACATTTCTCACTTTTGTCATCCAATTTCTTCCTTAATTCGGAAGGTATGTGAGCGTATGTTATGCATCAAAATGTCCTTAGATGTGCTACATTGAGCTTAGTCCCACTCCATGCTTCTTGAGGAACTTTCATCTTTAGACTTGTGGTTGGTGATCTATTCAGGAGATAAACTGAGCATGCTACTGCTTCAGGCCAAAACCTATTTGACAAACTTTTCTCTTTGAGAAGTGTTCTTTCCATATTCATTATTGTCTGATTTTTCCTTTTATCCACTCCATTCTTTTGTGGAGTATACCTTGTTGTTGTTTGCATGATAATGCCTTGTGATTTGCAGAAATTTGCAAATTATTTGGAGTTGTATTCTCCTCCTCCATCTGACCTGAGTGCTTTGATATATTTTCCACTCTATTTTTCAGCTTCTGTCTTGAATTCTTTGAATTTTGCAAATGTTTCAGACTTGTGTCTGAGAAAATAGACCCATATTTTTCTGCTGAAATCATCAATAAATGTTAGAAAGCTAAAACTAACACCGATTGACTCTGTTTGCATTGGTCCACATAGGTCAGTGTGAACAAGTTCAAGATGTTGTTTGGCTTAATTGGAAGACTGTGGAAAACTAGTTCTCTTATGTTTTCCAAGTATACAAGACTCACATGGGGAAATTTTCTCTTTAAAGATAGGAAGACCTTTGACCATGGAGTTGTTCTGAAGAAGACTTAGACTCTGAAATGGTAGATGTCAAAATATTGTATGCCAAACCATAGTTTCATTCAGGGTGGATAAACTCTGTGCATATGGTTGACTCAGATTTGCAGTTCTGAGGGTAAGGGGAAACATCCTATTGGGGGTCATATGGATTTCAGAAATTAGTTTTCTACTTGGGATTTTGTCATATATCTTACAAGATGTTCCCTCAATAATTACCTTATTGCCATGTTCAATGAGTTGTCCTACACTTAACAAATTATGTTTTAATTCTGGAACATGATAGACATTGTATATGTCTTTCTTGACATTTTGTTTAGTAAGAATAGGAACAGTTCCTTTTCCTTGAACTTTGACTAAGCAATCATTTCCAAGTGTAATATCAGATGAGATTGAAGAATCAATGCATGAGAGTAATTCTTTGTTACTTATCATGTGATTGATGCATCCACTGTCCAGCAACCACAGATCTTTAGGTTGTTGTTCAGTGTTGTGAAATGAAAGAAACATACCTCCTGAGTGTTCTCCCGTGCGATTTGACACATGTGCTCTGCCTGAGAGCTGATCTGCTTGCTTCTTCCTACATTGAGATTCATAGTGTCCATACTTTTTGCAGTGATAACATTGTATGCTTGTTTTTTCATTTGATCTTCTCCCTCTGCCTCTTTGAGGATGAAAATTCTGATGTTGATTTTGTTGTTGTTGTCTTTGACCTTGAAAATTTTGATTCAGATATTGTTGTGTGTTACTTCCACTAGAGTGAGGGTTACTTTGATTTCTCCCTCTTCCTTGGTGACCTCTGCTTCTTCCTCTGCCTCTCCCTTTGCTGAAGGAGAATTGATTTTTGAAAGAATTAGATATTGACTCATCTGTGAGATGCAGTCTAATATCATGTGTCACCAGACAACCAATTAGTTCATCTATGGAAAATCTTGGCAGATCCTTGGATTCAAGGATTGCTGTTACAACCATTTCAAATTTCTTGGGTAAAATTCTGATGATTTTCTCAACAATTCGTTGATTAGTGATGGCTTCACCAGTAAATCTGATATGGTTCACGATTCCCATGAATCTGGTCATGAAATGATCCACATTTTCAGACTCTGTCATCCTTAGAGTCTCGAATTGCATCCTCAAGGTCTGCAGTTTAACTATTTTGACCCTGTCATTTCCTTGATAGGAAGATTTAAGGATGTCCCGGGCCTGTTTGGAAGTACTAGTGCCTATGATTTTTGAAAAAATCGAGTCATCCACAGAATTTTGAATCCAAAATTTAGCTTTATTTTCTCTATTTCTTTGCATTGCCTCAGCAATTCGCTGCAGATTGGTCATAACAGAAAGGGCTGCTGGATCTAGTTCCACATATCAAAGATCCACTGGTTCCCAACGCTCTTGTGCTTGCAAGAAGGATCTCATTCAAAGAGACCAAAACTCATAATTCTTTCCAAGAAGAATCGGACTGTGAGTTGGTCATAAATTGCTAGACGACGCCATAAAAAAAATTTGCAGAAAAAATAGAGGGAAATTTCATATTTAACTCCGATCGCCGAAATGTTGATTTTGCAATGGCTGAAAAAAGCTTATCGGCCTTGAGTTTGGCCTTAGTCACAGTGCAATGTGACCACGTGCCTTAATGTTAAAGCGCTACGGGCTTTTCCCATTTTTTTTTTCAATGTGTCGAGACGCGAAATTTGCCTTTGGGCTATTCAATGGTCCAGATCTTGTTGTGATCTCACAGTCCAGATCTTATCGGGATATCGCGAATCGGGACTTCGTGAACCCTGACGACGAGTTCTTCTGACTCCTCGATTCCCCGATCTCCGATTTACCGATGGAACTTTCCTTTCGGGAAATTTCCCGATTTCTTTGATCTCCTCCACGTGTCCTCTAATGATGGATGGTCCTGATCTCGTCTTATGATTTCGAGACTTCAAATAATCCAGACATCTTGTCTTTAGGATCCGCGATTTTCTGAATCACGTAATGCCGATGGACTCTCCTATAGAGACCTTTTTCGAAAGCCACGATCTCTGCCACGCATCCTCAACAGATGGACGACTCAAGTTTGCTTCGGGGGTTTCCCCGTGGAGATTCTTGATCCCTCATTTTGACAAGATGACGTCAGCTAGGCCCCATAATGGATCTTTTCTCCAAAATGCTTGTGCTTCTTGTCCTCAGGATTCGCGATTTGCCGAATCTCGATATGTTGATGGCCCTTTCCTTTTCGGGATTTTTCCCGAGTCCTCACATTTACGCCACGCGTCCCCACAAGATGGATAGTCTTGATTCAACCTCAGGATATCGTGACTTGCGATGCTCCGTTGACACAAATTCTCTGTCAACTTGAAACCCCGGATGCCGAAACGCTGACGGTTTCCTTGATTTATGCCACGTGTCTGGTCAAATGGACCGCTGAGATCTAATTGTTATTTTGGGAATCACAATTTCGCAAGTTTCGAAGTTGTGCTGCGAAGGTCTTTCAAAACCGCGAACTCCGAAATGATGATTTGACGACACTTGGATCTACTGCCACCTGTCCTTTGAGATGGACGACTCACAAGTCCTCTCAGGATTTCGCAATATCGTGTATCGAAGTTTTTGGAGTGCAATCGCCTTTGCACGTCCAACTCCTCATTGTCGATTTGCGATGGGACAAGATCGACGGCTCACGATCTTTCACGATCCAACGGTCCAGAATGATGTCGGGACTTCACAGGTCAAAAATTCCTTGGCGCTGCCGAGGATTAAACCTCCTGCACATTCTTGCGGATCCAACAACTGTGAGGCCTCTGCGTGAGATCTAACGGATGAAACTCTTTCGCCTTTCTCGTGCTCTCCTCGTCCCTTCTAAACTGGTTTCCTTCTTTGGATCCGTTCTCAGGACGAATCTTACGGCCGCGACGGTTGTTCTTTGAGCCTGAGATGCGTTCTTTACTCCTGTGGAAGAAAGATCTGTGAATCTTTCAAAGATTTAAAAGAAATACATGGATTCTTTGTTCACTGCTTCAATCTTTGACAGATTTGAGCGAATTTCAAAAAACTTTAGACGATGTTGCCTTCTGCAGCAATTTTTAACGATTCTGAACGAATTCTTCGAGTTCTTTAAACATTCTTCCATTCTGCAACTCTTCTTTCTCAATCTTTGACGATTCTTGAAAAATGTGCAAGAATCTTTAAAGTTTCTTCTTTCTGAGTCTCTGCTTCCTCATTCTTTCGAGCGTAGTACGCTCTGCAACCTCTGCAATCTTCTTATGTTGATCTTTTGAATGTAAGACGGTCTTCATCCTCGTGGAAGTTTCCTGCGAGGATATTTCGAGAGTATGGCGGACGGCTCTCCAATCCTTGTGAATAAGTCTGTTTCATGTGCTCTCAGAATCTGTGTAAGCTCTACGCTGTGAGGATCGTGTTGCTCTCCAGAGTGTGTGAAGAGGCTTACTGTTGAAGCTCTGATACCATGATAAACTGTGAAGCAAAGAGAAATGCAGAGAGAAAAGAATAGAACAGTATATTGAAATGTATGAAGAAGTATCGAATAAGTTACAATGCAATGGGAGATGGCTGAGCTAAATAGGCTCAAGCAAGACAAAAATAGAAAGTACAGGGGTCAGACTGTTGAGGTTACAATATATTTAACAATCCGGAGTGCTTGGAATGTGAATGAAGAGGAATGCCAAATATATAATATTTGATTGGTGGTAGTCTCGTTAATCTTCTCAGTCGCCCTTTGGATTGTGGTTCAAATTGCAACTGCATGTGGTTGATTGAAAACCATGGCTGAAATAGATAGATGCGATGAAATCTTATATTCAAACATAAAATTTCTGATCGTGAAATACGTTAATGTTCTTTTCCAAGTGGTTGATTCAAAGCCATTGCTCAAATAGATAGATGCTTTGAATCTTAAATGGAAACATAAAATTTCTGAAATAGGTCAAGGTTGTTTTCCATTCAAGTCCACTTTATGGTTAGTAATTAAAAGTGATTGATATATTTGTAATCGATATATCTCTATTGGTACTACTTTCCATTTTATTAATTAATAAGATCGATTCGATAGATAGATGCGATGAAATCTTATATTCAAACATAAAATTTCTGATCGTGAAATATGTTAATGTTCTTTTCCAAGTGGTTGATTGAAAGCCATTGCTCAAATAGATAGATGCKTTGAATCTTAAATGGAAACATAAAATTTCTGAAATAGGTCAAGGTTGTTTTCCATTCAAGTCCACTTTATGGTTAGTAATTAAAAGTGATTGATATATTTGTAATCGATATATCTCTATTGGTACTAATTTCCATTTTATTAATTAATAAGATCGATTCGATAGATAGATGCGATGGAATCTTATATTCAAACATAAAATTTCTGATCGTGAAATATGTTAATGTTCTTTTCCAAGTGGTTGATTGAAAGCCATTGCTCAAATAGATAGATGCTTTGAATCTTAAATGGAAA
>JZKD02S1674814.1:133759-167676 GCA_000966675.3 Picea glauca
GTGATTGGTTTGTTGACAGTGGTTGTTCAAATCATATGACAGGTGAAAGAAACAAGTTTCTAACTCTGAAGAAAGAAATATATTGATCTGTTTCATTTGGAAATAATAATTCAGGTAAAATTATGGGTAGAGGCACAGTTAAGGTTGGAAGCAAAAATGCCATGAATTTTTTTTCTTCTAGTGGTCTAAGATATGAAACAAAATCTCTTGAGTGTAATTCAAATGTGTGACCACGGACACACACTCCATTTCAACTCAAAGAAATGTGAAACTAGGTAAGAAGGATCAAGCAAGTTGGTGGGCACAACGATAAGGAATTCGAACAATATATGTGTTTTGAATTAAATTGGAAAATAAATTTTTTGCTTACAAAAGGAAAAATATAGTTGGCTCTGACATAGAATAATGGGTCACATGAACTTTGACAATCTTGTCAAAATAAATAGAAAGGAAGGAGTAAAAGAAATTCATGAAATTCCAAAGCCAACGAATACTCTTGAATCATTGGCACATGGTGTATGTTTGTCATTGATATTGATACATTGTTGAGGAACAAACTTGGTATATGACAACACATGTATGAGATACATATCTTCGTAATGTTGGTACTCTATTGAGGTATAACATTGATGGCACTTGTTTGATATATGTTATGGAGCATGGTGTATGGCATGATTGAGTGATATGGTATATGGTTGAGATACATTGTTGCTACATAGTATGGTAGAGTTGTTGATGTACATGGTTGATACATGGTATGTGACGCCAACCTTCCCCGTCCAAAGGGCTGGCTCAACCTCCCGGTCTAGGATCATTCAAGTCATTGAGTCGAATGACTTGTCGAGCTCCCGAAGGAACTAATTTCAACTTGACACAGGCCCCTTTCAATTCCTCGGCACCCGTGATGTGGTACCTATGGAACCTCTCTTTAGCACTTTCAACTCTTACACCAACAAACTTATCTCTCGATGCTAAACTCCTCCCTTGATGTGACCATGCACTGCAAGCGTGGGTCAACTCCCTTTGCAACCCCACACTTTAGGACTTTTGTGAGTTTCTTTCTCCTTTTCCTGATTTCTGAATTGGCGAATGCTTCGGGACCAGATCTGCGGTCCTCGTTCTTTTCACGATCAACGACTGTGATCGAATCACGATTTCAGACTTCGTGATTCATGTCTCCCCTAGACTCTACTTCTTCTGATTATGAATCAGTGATGCAATGATCCTTTTCCACGTGCCCTTCCAGATACAATGGTCCATATTGAAATCACTCTTCCTGAATTCGCGAAGATCTTTTGTTTTCTCCCAGAAAACCTTACGAAGCTCCTACTCCCGAACTTATCAATCTCCTGCCACCTGTCTTTGCCTCAACAATGGGTGACTTCTCTGTCTTCAGATCTTCAAAAAGTCCTCATCTTCTTCGCACACTTATCACAGTTTATCCTTTCGAGACTTAGGTTATTCTTGAAGGCTTCCTGCACTCCTTGTAGAAATTTGTGCAACTCTCCTGCGACTTTGCTTAGATTGGAAACCTCCAAGGTTCCCAGTTCTTTTGCGAGCTTCTTGTGCCCTCCTGATATTTTATTTCTCTGCTTCCTGAGCTTGTAAGGTGAACTATCAACACCTTAGGTGCACTCCTTGCACTTGGCTCAGTTATTCGATGACTTTTATCTTGGATTTATGGAAAGGTTGAAGGAGTTTCCTTTATTTTGTCATTGCACTTATTTCAAAGGCTTCCTCCACCAGAATGTTCAACAATTTCAGGATTCTTCTACACTTTCAACCATGTAGTTCTTGGTTATGCTCACATAAGCTCGATGCCCTCCTGCCAGAGTATCCCAGATTATTCAGTAACTCTGGACTATGATTCTCTCCACCCAGTATCTATTTCCAAGGGACTTAATCACTTTGAAATCTCTCCCTGAGTCTGTAAATTAATATGGTGTGTCCTCCTAGAAGCTTCTCTTATGACTCCACTAAGTTCAGATACTCACTCCTTGCATTGGCTTATAGAGTTTCCTCTCTCTGTCATGCACTCCTAGCACTTATCCTAGAGAACCAGACTTAACTCAACACACTCACGGATAGAAAACTATATCTCTATCCCTGCAGACGATTTCTAACATCCATCTATGATTCAAAAACATGTAAAAGATATTAATAACGCAACATCCATTGAACATTAATATAAAACACAAAAAATAATCATTTTTCTATTAATGGTATAACATCACTTTACAATGGTAGAGTTCAAGTTGCAACTGAGTCTCAGCTCACATCAACCTCCTATCGTCTAACCTCTTTAAGGTTCGACCAACTGCCATCTAACCTCTACTTTGCTTACAATACAAATATTTATAGAAGAGGGGATCAAATGAGCTTCTCTCGCAAGCTAACCAATGGTGTCAGATCACCATCCCTAATGCTTATCGAAAGTCCAAATTACAATGTTGGAAATTATGCTCCAAATCGGACGCAGATCCATTTTGTCGTCAGCCTATTAATGATGACCTTATCTCCAGCTTGTGCGAAAACACTATTTGGCTCTTCCAACTTGTCTTCAATTAATGACTGGATCATGTCTTGGATTCACGAGGCACAAATGAGAGGGTGAAACCTCTCCTTCCTTGAATGTGCACCACACATGTTGATTCGCTGGCACATCCTAATATGGAGCGATTCTCTTGCATCATACTCCACAACAGAAAAAAAATCATGAGCTCCTATTGATCATCTCTCCAACGTGGTTGAAATCCACCTCTATCCCAAACTTTGTCCTGGAGTTGTCTCTTCACTCCTCTGCTTCGCCAATGCTTTTCCTGCATCATCCTTGTTTCTCATGCAGGTTTTCTTTCATCCAGCTTCCTCTTGCTGACCAACTCCTATGTTGACTCCGACATCAGCCTTCTATCTCGTCGACCACCTCCTCCAGTTTTTCCACCGGTTGGTTCTTCTGTTGCAGACTATCCCGCAACACTTGCTTCTTGTCGATGGGTGAATCACATTGATTTCCCAAGACATATTTTTTCATGGCCTTTGCGAACCACTCTGCTACAATATCCACTCCTGCAGGCTCCTCATCACTTAATTTCTTCTCAACTACCACTTCTCCTATCATATTCTCTCCTACCAGTTCTTCGGCTTCTCCTACTTCAGCTTCCTCCAGTTGATCCTCATGCTAGTGTGGTCTTTCATCTGCCCCCAACCTAGCCTGTTGGATGTGGATGCTTTGTACTACCATTCTCCTTTGAAGAGCTTCCAATTCTTCACACAGACCAACAAAATCTATGATGTTTGCTTCCTCTTCTTGTACAGAGCCCAGTGCTACAGTCATCTATTGCTCAACTTCCTGGTTGAAAACGTCGAGCAATACTGTTGAATGTTATTCTCCTTCCATCAATACATACATCAGTATATTTTCATTCTCCTCCTTGAAAATCTCTGCTTGTTGTCTCCCTATCACCTCTGCAACATCTGTGATGGCCTCTCCTCAGTCTCTTGGTAGGAATATCTCAACTCCTCCAATGATCAGAACATCCCTCTGATCCTCCTCCTTCACTGTGATGAAATTTTCTAACTTGTCATCATATTCATTCATGTGGCTCATAGTTCTGTGCAAATCTCCATATAAGTGATGTTTTTATTCTACCTCCTCATCTGTCAATGAACTCTCAATTGATTTCACCTTTTCTCCCTTTCCCACCTCACAGTCTAGGATGTCTCTTCTGCCCACCTGGCAATACACGAGATCCACTAACCCCTTCTCATTTCCCACCTAGAAATCTACGGGATTATTGCGAGATCTCTTTCCCTCATTCCCTAGGTTTCCATCATGGCTCAACCACCTCTTTAACATCTGTTGTTGCCTCTTGTCCAACATGTTCTAAATATGTCATCTAGTTGTCCTCTTCAAAGTCCATTCATACCTCCAACGTACCTTTGACTCCTGATGCATATTGAATTCTATCTCCTCCATATGCACTCAAATTTCACTGAGCTCCTTTCCCATCTCCACTTTTCTCTTCTATGGGTAGACTCTCCCTTGATCACACTCATAGCTTCCAATGGCCATCTCGTTTCACTTGAAGCCCACCTGGCTCTATAACAATTTTTTCACACCTTGCAACAACTTCAACAAAGCATCGCACTCTTTCTCCCTTTGCTTATAGAAATCAATTTTTTATTAGCCCTAATACTACTATTCTATCAGACTATCTCCTTTGTCTCCCTTCTCCCACACTCTACAGATGAAAATAAACACTGAGACTATATTTGTATCCCTTTCTCTCCACCTGAGAGAAATCAATCTCTGACACCACTCTGATGCCAACCTTCCCCCTCCAAAGGGCTATCTTGACCTCCCGGTCTAGGATCATTCAAGTTGTCGAGTCGAATGACCTTTCGAGCTTCTGAAGGAACCGATTTCAACTTGACACAGGCCCCTTTCAATTCCTCAGCACATGTGATGTGGTACCTGCAGACCCTCTCTTTAGGGATTTCAACTCTTATACCAATGGCCTTAGATTTCGATGCTAAGATCCTCCCTTGATTTTACCATAGACTGTGATTATGGGTTAACTTCCTTCATGACCCCAAACTTCGGGAATTTCGCGAGCTGCTTTCTCCTTTTCCCGATTTCTGAATAGGTGAATGCTTTGGGACCAGATCTGCGATCCTCGTTCTTTTCCGAATAAATGGTTGTGATCAAATCATGAGTGTGGACTTCATGAGTCCTATCTCCCCTCGAATGCGCTTCTTCCAATTACAAATCAGTGATGCGTTGATCCTTTTCCACGTGCCCTTCCAGATCCAACGATCTGGATTGAAATCGCTCTTCGTGACTTCGTGAAGATCTTTTGGTTGCTCCCGAAAAACCTTACGAAGCTCCTTCCACCTGTCTCCTCCTCGAAAATGGGTGACTTCTCTGTCTTTGGGATTTCAACAATTCATCAGCTTCTTTTCACACTTAGCGCAATTTCTCCTTTCGAGACTTAGGTTGTTCTTGAAGGATTCCTTTGTGAGCTTCTCCTGTGCTCCTTGTAGTTTCTTACTCTTCTTCCTGAGATTGTAAAGTGAACTCTCAACACATTAGGTGCACTCCTTGAACTTGGCTTAGTTCTTTGATGGTTTCTCTCTCGACTTTATGGAAAGGTTTAAGGCATCTCCTTTCCTTTGTCATTGCACTTCTTGAAAATCATTCCTGCACCAGAATGTTCAGCAATTATGGAATTCTTCTACACTTTCAACTATGTAGTTCCTCGGTATGCTCACACAAGTTCGATGCCCTCCTGGAACAGTATCCCAAAGTATTCAATAATTCTGAATGGTTCTTCTCTCCACCCAGTCTCTATATCCAAGGGACTTAACCACCTTGAAATTTCTCCCTAAGTCTGTAAATTAATCTGGTGTTCCCTACTCACAGCTTCTCTTCTGACTCTACTGAGTTTAGACTTGCACTCCTTGCATTGGCTTATAAAATTTTCTCTCTCTGTCGCGCACTCCTTGCACTTAGCCTAGAGAACCAGACTTAACTCAGCACACTCATGGATAGAAAACTATATCTCTATCCATGCAGATGATTTCTAACATCCAGCTACAATTCAAAAACATGTAAAAGACATTCATAATGCAACATCCATTGAACAGAAATGTAAAACAGGTAAAACTGTCATTTATCTATTAATCGTAGAACATAACTTTACAATGGTGGAGTCCAAGTTGGAACTACGTCTGGCTCGGATCAACCTCCTATCATCTAACCTCTGTAAGGTTCGACCAACTTCCATCTAACCTCTAATTTTCTTGCAATACAAATATTTATACAAGCGGGGGTCAAATGAGCTTCCCTCGCAAGCTAACTAATGGTGTCAAATCACCATCCCTAATGCTTATCGAAAGGCCAAATAACAATGATGGTAATTTTTCTCCAAATCAAACGTAGATCCATTTTGTCATCAGCATATTAATGGCGACCTTATCTCGAGCTTGTGCGAAATCATGATTTGGCTCTTCCATCTTGTCTTTAGTTAATGCCTTGATCACGTCTTGGATTCACAAGGAGAAAAAGAGAGGGCAGCACCTCTCCTTCCTTGAATGTGCACCATGTGTGTTGATTAGTTGGTGCATGTTGAGATGGAGCGATGCTCCTACATCAATATGGTATAGGATTGATTCTTGGTATGGTGTTGATATACATGGTTTATGGTTGAGGCTTATGGTACTGGTTATGGTGCATGGTTGATGCCTGCTTTGGTACAGATGTTGGTGCATGGTTCATGCACTTGGTGTGATACATGTTGTGGTATACGACTGATGTTTGGTATGGTATGGTTTGATCGTTTGTTACATGCTTTGGTAGATGATTTGTTACATGGTTGAGACACATATCTCGTGATGGTCTATTGGTGATATTGGTACATGCTTGGTAGATGTATGTGTTGGTGATGTTCGATATCTAGTTGTGAGGTGTCTTTGGTATATGATCCATGTGAGAGGATCTAGTTGAGTATCGGTATTAAATGTTGGACACATCTGTACAACAACAAGGGTTCACGAAAGGAAATGAAAACAACAATCTCTACATAAAGGTAAATCAAGGTACTATATTGATAATTGAAATTTATGTTGATGACATTATTTTTCTAAGTGACGATGATAGGATGAGTCAAAACTAGCTAAAGACTTGGAAAATGAATTAGAAATTTCATTACTTGGTGAGTTTTCATTCTTTTTGGGACTCCACATATGCCAGAAAGATAAAGGTATTCTCATCTCCTATACCAAGTATATAAATTAAATGTTATAAAAGTTTGGAATAGTAGATTGCAAGCCTGTAAGTACTCCCATGCAAACTAGTTGCAAATTGAAAAAAGATGATAAATCCAATGATGCATATGAGAGACTCCATAGATAAATGATTGGTAGCTTACTCTATGTGACAACATCGATATCAGATGTGATGCAAGAAGTTGGATAGGATGGAAGATCTCAAGCAACATCAAAGAAAACAAATGTTGTGGAAGTAAAGAGAATATTCAGATATCTCAAAGGAACAAAACACTATGGATTACGGTATCCAAAAGGGAATGATCTATCTCTAGTTTCATACACACATGTAGATTAGTTAGGAATTGTTGATGATAGAAGAAGTACAAGTGGAGCAGCCTTGTACTTAGTTGATTTTCTAGTATCCTGGTGGAGAAAGAAATAGTCCTCAATATCATTCTCCATAGCAAAAGAAGAGTATATTGCAGCATCAACATGTTGTACACAGGTTCTTTGGATGAAGAAAACTTTGCAGGACATACATGTGGAACATGATGATCCTATTCTAACGTTTTGTGATAATACTAGTGTTATAAGTATCTCTAAGAGTCCAGTGATGCATTCCCAGATGAAACACATTCTGATCAACTTTCACTTTCTATGGGTGGAGCAGCCCCAAGAAAAAGTCATCATTTTCCAGTAATGTGAAAGGGGGAGAGAAAAACAGAGGCATTGAATGTAACACCCTGTTTCCCCCAGTCTGCAAAAATAACTATACTGGCCAAGTATTGTGGCAAACTCAAAAATGTGAATGTGTGATGTAAATAGACCTTGTGAAAAAGGTCGATGAATGTGAATAATATTATGAATATATATTGCAGGATTGTTGAGAGGGGACTATGCTGAAAAAGAGACCATGATGGCTGGACAAAGGTGGTGGAAGGAACCTAGAATGGTGGTGTTAACTTCCACCGAAAAACCAATACCGTATTTGGTCTTCACTAGCCCGGAGAACCAAGAGCAGCTCGTTGGCCCAAAATTAATTACTTGCAGGTTGGTAGGTGGATGGCTCCTCATGCGTAATGAGGGATGGGGGTAAAACCGCCCATCTGGGGGGTCCTGAAACCTGACCATCACGAGGGATATTGTGCCACACACAACCTCGCCAGAAAGGAAAAAGGTAGGACAAGTGTGCGATCACGGGCAGAGGTGAGGGAGGAAGAACTCTGGAAAAATATGCAGAGTGAGTGATAGCGGAGAAGAAGTAGAGTAACCTTTGTTCTCGGTCACTGGTAGACAGAGATGAAGTCTCGCAGTATCGTGGTCTCGGCTTGGGGGTGGCTAGTGGTAAATCCATTGGGATTTGTTGAGCCTACGGTTTGGTGGAAATGAGCACCCCTCTCAGCAGTTGCATCACCTCTAGAGTTTTTCTGATAAGTGTTTTGTCTCTGGCATCTTGAAATATATATATATTCTGACATTTATGCTCATAAGCTATGAAATTATGAATGATTTCAGTGCAAGAATGTTTGTATGGTGTTTTGATCAGTATTGGTAGTTGCATGTTTATAATGGAAAGACTATGTATGGCTTATGTTTTCATAAATCACTATTTATATGCATACTAATCTAATTCAGACTTCACGTCTAGTTCTCAAGAGAGACACACCCTTATCTACCTCATATAGTACCCTGGGTAAACCTCCCCACAAAGATACCCTCCTTCAAAATCCCATCAAGAACCTGGAAAGAGGATGTGAAGGCACAAGGCCTTAGTAACCCTGCATGAGGAGGAATGATCGTCTTGAAATCCTGAGATGGTTGTGTAGGGATAAGTATCGTTTGACAGGCAAGATCCTGTCAGAAGATTTGCGGTCACTCACGGCCGTTAGATTGGAAGCAGAAGAGGGGGCGTTAAATGCCTCAATCCCTTTCCTTTTTTTTTACGAGTATGTTATTGGATAAATCCGTAAGTGCGGACAAAAACCGATCTCCCTAGATGCACTTGAATCTAGAACAAAGCAAGACAGAATATGACTCTTTCCCTAGATTTAAACTATTGAATGAACTAGGAGGCAAGAACAAGTTACTTACCTTATAATTGTTTCCTATGGTCTTTGTTGCTCCTGCTTCGCTCCAATGCTCTTGTGTAGCCAAGACCAAAACAACACAAACCAACCAAAGTGAAGAAATCACAATCTATTCAATAGTCAATCTATGTATATGATCAAGGAATTATACAATAAAGTGGAAATAACTTTATGGGAAAGAGACATATTACTGTATCATATTAATGGAAAGTAAATATTACAACTTGAGCCTTGATGTCACAAACTTCCTTTCAATGGCCCTTGGCTCTGACACACACACTTGCTCACTTGCATGAAGAAGATCAACTCCTTTGGATAAACTTGCTGGAGTCTCTAAGCTGTTGTAGCTTCAGTGCTTCACACAATTCTTTCACTAATTCTCCAATGAATCTCTTGCTTGTTTTCTTAAATTTTTCCATTAGAATTCCCTCAATATATAGGAGAGAATGAATTAGTTACTTGGATAAGAATGATCCCAAAATATCAGGGAATCTAGTACTAGGATAACCATTCAAATGCCATCTCATCCTTCTAGAAGATTCCCTTCTAGAAGCATCGAGAATTCACCTTTTTCCTTTCTTTAGAAAGAGTTCGTACACTAGAATTTCAACATAGTGCAAACTTCTCACACCCTGGCTTAAGGCAGTCTACGAGAATCATGCATTCTCGTAGGTAAATATATTACTATCCTGTGAACCTCCTTCAAAATGATATTTCTGGAAAGAGAAGAAAGTAACTTTTCTTAGGAGAAATTTCTTATGAAGAGCCTGAGTACACCATCATCCATACATCATCATGATGACTAAAATCATGGGAAACATAATTCCCCCCACAGTATGAGGGTGGAACTAGTGACAACCGATAGACTTTGTAAGCTGCATGTGTGTGTCGAGAACCAGGAGCACACCTAATCAGAAACCTGCGAACAACCAAGCATCTGCAGAATATCATATATATCAATTTCGAGGTAGGCATTCCCATACTTAGATCACAGACTGATGAAATTATAGACATGGGTCATGGCCACCAATCATATACTGTGGATCCATGCCGTCAAAATATAGCATAGCCACTGGAATACATTGTGGATCTATGCGAGAAATTTCAAATCAAGACGACATAGCCACAAGACATACACAGTGGATCTATGTGTCACAAATTATACATACTCCATCGCAACCTCAATCACAAATATGATATCCAGGGTCTTCAATCTCATCGCTCGAACTACGAATATAACCATGTGATTACATGTGTTGAAGTCGAACATGGTAGAAACCACTTGATTACCGGTCATTGATAAAACCATTAACAAGTGCGAGGGAAATCACCATTGATGTCAATGACTCCCAAGGTACCATAGTTCAATCCATCGAGTGTGAATAAACGATTTGAAGTTGAACATCTGATGGAATCTTTCAATCAGGGGTCAATGATGTAAACCCATTGTCGAAAGCAAGGAAGCCTGCCATTGAGGCATGCAAGCTCTAAGGTACTAAATAATTTCTAAGTCTTGATTCTGGATAATGAGCTAAAGTTGATGGAACAAAACTTGTCACACGAGGGCCTAGATGTCTCCCCCATCAATGACATGAAATGAGTAACATATTTTGAAGGTGAAACAGAGTAAAACTTGGACACTGGGAAGGATGACATGCAGAGAATGGATAACTGTAGATGGCTGACTCAATATAGGTTTCATATGGACTTCTCTTGAACATATGAACGACACGACCAATGATTTGGCAGCATTGACTCAAAGACGACACAGGGAATGAACTTGTAGCAAATCGAATGAGAGACAAATGGATTTCCAAAATCGGCTTCAAATGATGAATAGGGGGTGTCATGTTCAAGAGCGACACTTACTTCCAATCAATACGAATATGAAAACATATCCCTTTCCCAAATTTCCCCCCACCATTTATGGAAAGTACCTCTTTATTTTTACGCAAGCTTGAGGAGCATAACATATGCTTGTTGATATAAGCTCATCCTTCGGACGAGTCCCTCGGAGTATGTTTAATGAACCCTAAGAAGGAGTGGTTCGGTCCTATCACGGGTCTGTCAATGTTTGTTTAACGAGTCCAAAGATAGAAAACCCGAAGGTTTTTCAAGATTATAGAGTTTGGAAAAACACTTAAAAGAGAACTCTCTTAGTTCCTTTTTCATAAAATAGTCTGGACGAGACCAAAAAAGAGATAAATTATCGCTCACCAGATGCGTACTTCAAATACTTTATCGAGCGTGAAAAGAGCAAGGTTGCTCAACGATCTTTTCATGTTTAGAGAGTCTGAAAAGAGCTTAAAGAGGACTCCAAGCGGGTTCCTTTTTCGTATAACCTTGTTGAGCCCGAAAAAGTGATAAAAGTATGCTCGATCACATTCTCATGTATTTACAAGCGCAAAAACGGACAAAAACGATGGTCAAGGTTTTATGTAAAAACCATAAAAAACAATAAAAAACACACAATAACAAAGAAAAACATGTCTGTATCCCTATATTTAATCATCAAATTCATCGCACCTGCAAGAGTCACACTCAACATAAAATTAGGGATTAGGGTTTAGTCGATAAATAATCATAAAAACACAAAATGATATAGCAAAAGTAAATAAAATGAGTAAATACTCTTTTTTACCACACCATTTTACATTTCCACTATTGAGCTCAAAACAACCCTCTTTTACCCTCCAAGTTTGGTGTCAATTTGCGAGAGCTACAAGAGACCATTCAATGAGTCGTCTGCGACATTAAGGTAAGCTCTTCGTCCTTGACATTTTCATTGTTTAAATTTGAAATTTCATTGGTTAACTTCTCAGTTTTAAGTTATTTTTTGAAGCCCTACATGCGTGTTGCAATTCTCGTAGGCGGGCCATATGGGGCCTGTGAGAATGAGGCATTCTCGCAGGTGAGATTAAGGCCACCTGCAAGGTTCTTGCATTGTTCACACAGGGCACCTGCGAGAACCGCAAAGCCCATTTTTTTTTTAAATTTTTAGCCAATGAAAAATATCCAAAGCATGAAAAAAGTTATTAATCCTCTTATTGTGTTCCTTGTGCAGATAATTGGCCATCAACATGGTGCTAGAGTGGCACGAAAGAGAACATGAAGAGGATAATGCAACGGCTGAAAATAATCCACCTACCATAGCTACTTTGAGAGACTGTGGGCTCTTGAAATAATTTTTCATCCCAAGCATGAGGGCCCAAGTCAGACTATTAGAGTACCTAGTTCACATGTGGGACACTGACCAGCAGGTGTTTCAGGTGGGGGTCCACACACTATCCTTAAACATTGTGGAAATTTACTTTTTGAATAGTTTGTCATGGTGAGGATACTATGTGAGTCTGACAGGTAGTAGAGGTGGTGGGCTAAAGATGAATGAGTACTGCAATTTATACTGCGTACCCGAGGCAAAGAGAAAGAAAGGAAAAGTAGCTATCTAGGGGGTACAAGACATGACCCTCCGTACTATCCTTTTCACTATAGCTCAGATGGCTCGGATTTTTTCTCCTCATATGGCATTATAGAGTTACTTACAGTATGTTATTGAGTGTACTGAGCCTCGAGTATTCAACTGGGCAGATGCAGTGCTCCGCAGCATAAAAAAGCAATTAACCAAATGTAGGCGGGGTGACCTGAAGCAATTTGGGCATGGATCTTTGCTGGTATCATTCTTCCTTGAGTGGGTTCCATTACTGAGGCTACAAGTGGAATGGAACTTACTGGCTCCCAGAGATCCACGGATGTTGAGATGGTGTCGACTCATGGCCCGACACGTAGCAGGACCGATCATCAAATATGATGATACTTTCTTTGACTGGCTTCAACTACATATGTTGATGGTTGATGAATACGCTTATGTTGGGATGGATTTTCGAGGAGATCTAGATTTGGTATTACCAGAAGATGCTCAGTGGGGGGACCTTGGTAAGAAGGACACACATTTTTTTTTTCTTTCAAATGTTTTTGTGAATTTTTTATCATATTCAAATGTTTTTTTTTTATATGTTCATCTGAAAACTAATACAAAATCGTTTGTTGATAACACATATGTTGGACCTTACATATCTCCCGACACTTATCCCATCCAGAGGCGAGGAATGGTAGTGGCAGTGCCACAGTATGTTGAGGATTATCAAGTGGTGGAACAGAATCTAGAGGGCCTGACTGCAGACATTCCAGATATGACTCTGGAAGAGGTTCAACGACGCGATCAACGTCATACTGTAGGGGTATCAACATCTATGAGTCAACTGCTCCGTAGGGTTGCTAGGGCAGTCATTTGTTACCGTGAACGTCATCCATGACATCACTTTGTAGAAGCTATACGTTTCAATTTTTGACATTTTGGTCTTCGGACAAACTTTTATAAAAAACTCTTTTGATCGTTATATATACAGATGGATTCTATTGGTTTACTTTATATTGTGTAAATTTTGATGTGTTTGATTTATAAATGATTCAAATGTCTATCCAATACATAATTATCTAATGCGTCTGTTAATGTATTTATACATCTAGGAATATGTTGATATTCAATGTGATCAAAATAACGTTCCAAGAGGCGAATTTGCAAATAGACCTGTAATAAAGTAGGACTTCGAATAGAGTAGACATTACTTAACTGTATTACTACAAGCTGTGAGTCAAGTCATACAACCAAATGATGAATTTCGAGTGAGATAGCATCGACCAATAATTCAATAACGACGTTATACTCTGCAATGTTGTTGGTCGCATGACCAAGACATACACCTTGTAAAGATACAAGTTTGTTTGTTGGGGTATAGATTGCCCACACAGTGGAAGTAAGGTTCCGAGTACTACATCTAGCACCATCAACGAAGCCAATATAGGGTAGTGAAGACTCTGACATCTGGAAATCAAACACAACGTCACATAAGGGCAGAGACCAGATAACGACAAAAGAAAACTATAGTAATAGACACAAAGTATGATACATTAAAATACAAGTACTTGTGCACAAATGATTTATGCATAGTACTTATTCAAGTACAACCCATTCCTTGGTTCACTCAAAGGGATACCATCTTAATCTACCAACTCATATGCTCCCTTTTCCAAAACTCAGCGAATAATATAAGGACCTCGCCACATGGGTTCGAATTTCCCAGCTCCTAACACATCTCGATCCTGTTCATAGAGAAGAACAAGATCACCTTCGGAGAAAATGCGAGGCTTGACATGCTTATCATATTGTTCCTTGACACATTTTTTCTGAGCTTCTATTACTAGAGTGGCATCACGTCAAGTTTTGTCTAATCGCATAAGATACAATAGACATTCTTCTTAAGCAGAAGTGTTGGGGAGGAGTTCAATAGCTATCTTTAGAGAGGGTATCTCACATTCTATAGGAAGAATGGCTTCCACACCATAGACTGATCGAAAAGGTGTAAACCCAGTAGCGGACTTGAACGATGTCCGGTACACCCACAATGTCAAAAACAACATTGTGTGCCAACTAGTTTTATGAATTCCTATCATCCGTGAAAGCATAGTTATAAGAAATTTGTTGATCGCTTCGACCTAGCCATTAGCTTATGGATAATAGGGTGTTGAGTTATCATGATGAAGACCCAACTTTTCCGTAAGTTCAGACATCATGAAATTCCTAAAGTGGCTATCGTGATCAGTGATGATAGCTTGGGGAACACCAAAATGAGCTATGACATGATTAAAAAGAAACAAGGTTGTAGTCTTTCCAATATTTTCGAATGTCGGCATCACCTCGACCCATTTCGTAAAGTAATCAACGACTACAATAATGTAACCATTCCCCTCGACCGAGTGAGGGTGACATGTCATGAAATCGATGCCCCATTTCACAAAAGGACCAACTGAGACCACAGGGTGAAGAGGAGCAGGATGTGACTGAATTTTCTGATTATAGGTTTGGCAGGCATGGAATTTCTAAACAACAGTAATGCAGTCGTTAAACAAAGAAGGCCAAAATTATCCCGTGCGTAAGATCTTCTGGGCAGTAGCATACCCAGACATATGACCACCACATGCTCCGGAATGGTAGTCATTCAAATCTTTCTTGGCTTCATTGAACGTTAGACAACGTCGAAAAATAGAGTCAATTCCTCGACGGTAAAGAGTATCCCCGAGGATAATGTATTGACGAGCTTGATAGAGTATGCGACGTCGTTCAGTACTAGACAAAGCATGACGAAAAGTCTAGGTTTAGAGATATATAATGATATCCCCATACCAAAGATCGCCAGTGCTAATAAGGAAAAGAGATTCATCGGGTAATGAATCTACTGCTACATTTTCCGTGGCAGAGTGAGGAAAATCGCATATCAACTCAACAAAAACTAAGGACTTCTTAGACTTGGCATGATCGAATTCCAAGTCAAACTCTTGGAGTATGACAATCCATTTGGAGTATTTTCCCCCTAGCAATTGACGTGTCAAAATATGTTGCATAGGGTTGCAATGAGAAATCACTGTAGTCTTGTGTGAGAGGATATAGTGTCGGAAACGTTGGACAGCTTGAACGACAACCTAGGTCAGTTTTTCAACATGTTGATACTTGATTTTAGTTGGTGTGAGACTTCGACTCAAGTAATAAATAACATGTTCATCATGTGCATCATCCTCTTGGATGAGAACCATGACAATAGTGTACTCCGAGGCAACAAGATAAATGAAATAATCACGACTGTAATCGGGAGGAAAGAGAAGTGGAGCTCACATGAGGGACAACCTCAAAGCTTCAAAAGCATTGTTGGCAATGGTATCCCAGACGAACTCTAAATCTTTCTTTAGTAGCCGCGTAAAACCACGAGTGATCTTGGTGTAATTAGGGATGAAACGACGAAGAAAGTTTTCTTTCCCCTGCAAACTTTGCAACTATCGCAGAGTAGAAGGAGGAGGGAGATTAAGAATTGCCTCAACCTTAATAGGATCCACCCGGATCCCTTGACGCGAAACAATAAAACCTAGAAGACGACCAGATTCTATGCAAAAAATGCATTTATGAGGATTTAAATGTATACGATAGAACCGAATGCGAACGAAAATGGCTTGGAGGTGGGTAGGGTGATCGACTCGGTGCATAGAATGAGCGGGTAAATCATCCAAATAAGGTTGAACGATATGCTTGATATCATGAAAAGCATAGGACATAGTACGTTGAAATGTCGCGCCCACGTTCTTAAGACCGAAAGGAAGTTTCCTATAGGCAAAAGTACCCCAAGGACAAATAAAAGCAGTCTTATGTTGATCCTCGAGAGCAATGTTAATTTGATTATAACCAGAGAAACCATCCATGAGAGAGAAGATTTCACTTCTGGCGCAGTCATCGACAATCTGATCGACGAAGGGGGTAGGAAAGTTGTCTTTTGGACAAGCTTTGTTAATATCCCTATAATCAACACATACTCAAATACTGTCGCCTTTCTTGTCAATCAAAACAGGATTGGAAACCAATTTTGTAAGAGCCACGGGATAAATAAAGCCAGCTTTCAGAAGCTTTTCAACTTCGAGTTTGATAGCAGCTTCTTTACATGGGTGAACTGGACAAAGGCGTTGTTGAACAGGTTTAGCACCGGGGTATGTATTTATCTCATGTACAACAATTCCAGGGTCGATACCTGGCATTTCTTCGTAGCTCCAGGCGAATATGTCATGAAATTGTTTGAACAGAGATGTATAAGTGACTATTTCATCCTGGGAATAGGAAGCTCCAATATGAACATTTTTTATGATTCCAGGTTTAACAGATATGTCAATGGGAATTGTGGGAGAGATATTACTGAGGTTCCCTTCGGCAAACACATCATGTTCAGAACCGGGAATGGTCGAGATGACAACAATGGTCGACGGAGGTGAAATCCGTTGGTAGTTCTCAATAGTGTGTTGTTCCAAAAAGAATATGGAATGATGACGCCCATCGTCCCAAGGGGTGTCCTCCATGAAGGACATGATCATCTCGTCAGTGGAAAAAATAACACGAAAAGGATTGGGAGACAACTCATCAAGAGAAGGGATAGAAGGTGTTGTCGATTGAATGGCCTGATAAGAGGATTCAACCAGACTTAACGGAATTGCGTCGCCGAAACGAATATGATCTCCAGGATCAGGGACTATCCAAGGGTCGGAAGACATAGGAAGTTCGTGAGGCACGGTGGAAATCATGTTGGTAGAAGCAACAGATGGGTGTGGAACATCGGGTGGAGGAATGGGGAAAGTACCCATTAACGAGGAGTCCTTTAAAAGGCCTACACCGACATTCTCATAACTCGGTGGGGTTTTAGCAATAAACGGTACATTGCCAGTACGAGTATCAGAATTGAAAAAGGTGAGTTGGTCAATGGTAAAAACCTTTCCTTGATGAGGGAAACGTACTACACGAAAAAGTGTCAACACAACGACACGCATGGAATCGATCCAACTGCGGCCAAGTAGAAGATTATAATCAAGGGGAGCGTCAAAGACTTCCACTTCAACTTGGACCATTTTACCTTCTAGTGTAATGGGCAATGAAGGAAGAACACCATAGGGATTAAAACTAGAGCCATTGAAGGCTTTAAGAGTGTTTTGTGATTCATTCAAAGGAGGAGAGCCAATGGATTTCCAACAAGCAAGAGACATAACACAAGTCGAGGCACCCTCATCGATACCAGTTCGGAAAATGTTTTTGTCAGAGACAGCCACTTGGATTTAAAACATGAGTTGAGGGGGTAACCTTGGAATGTGATCTTCCAAGTCAAAGACTATTAAATTTGTATATGTTGGGTCAATTCCACCTATAGCTTTCAACAGTTCCTTTTCATTGTGCAGGACAAGACTGAAGGACTTCAAGGGCTAACATCACTAAAGGTGCCTAGGCCAGATCTTCAACAATGCTTTAGTTCTGGGCCGCACGAGCATGAGGATTGAAAGCCGATTTCCAAACGACACCCTTAGTGGGGGGTCATAGAACTGTGTCGAGGCTCAGTCGTTTGAGATGAAGAGGACCGTTAGTAGGTGGAGTTGCTGGAGAGGGTTGTACCAAAGCAGGAGGTAAATTGTCAACCTTCTCCTTAGATGGAGAATAATCTTTGGCTCGAGTCGTGAGTGCAACGTTGTTTTGCTTAGAATCACCAGTACACATCAAAACATATGATGCAATAGAAGAGGAGGGTTGGTCGTGAATGACCAACTGAGCCTATTGTTGAGACGGGAAGGGTTGGGACAAGACAGTCGGTGTAGGTGGTTTTGGGGTTCCTTGAAGGAACTTAGTGACCTCGACATGTCGTGGAAAATCCTTCGTGTAATGATCATCACCACAGATAAGGCAAGGGTATCCCGATCTTATCCCGATCAAGGGTTTGCACTTATCTCGATCTTCAATAGGAGTGGTTTTAGGTTGCTCTGTTTGATTATTATTTTTGCCCTCCTTATTCTTACCTCTCCCTTTTTTAGATTTGTTTTTACCGGCTGGGGTAGATTGAACAACGTTTACCTCAGAAGTTTTTCTGGTGGGAGTGGCAGGAGACAGAGCATTTTGAACATTAGAAGAAGAAGAGTTAGGGTTTTTGCTTGAAACAGAACGTGATTGGGCTTGGGCAGTACCAATCACACCATCAGCTGCATGCGAGGCATCGGGAGTAGTTGAAGTGATGGAAGCATGAGGACGAGGTGACTCAGGTAGTAAATCATAAAGTGTTCATGTTTGTGAATAAACAAGATCAATATATTGAGCACGACTTATAGCCTGCTCTTCCATTACAATGCCACCCATGGCAATGTCTTTACCAATTTCGTTCACAAAGGATTTTGTAAACCATTCTTCCAGTAACTGATCAGGAAGCTCAAGTTTAATGAGACGGTTCCTCCTTCGCCACTCATGGATATGATCTGATATATGAGTGCCTTTAGTCTACTTAAAGGAAGTAAAAATCTCAGTCCCAGTATCATAATGGATCGAGAACTGGTAATGTGTAAGGAAAGCGATAACTAGGGTGTTGAAATCAGAGAAGAAACCTCGTGGCAACTCAATATACCACTTCGCAGCAGAACCAGTAAAGGTTCATTGAAAAGATGTAAATGAATAGAGTCATCCTTCAATGAGTTGGATGAACACCATAGGTGAAAATTCATAACATGATTTTTCGGGTCCTCTCCCACCTTGTTGTCGAATTTAGGAATGTCCGATGGAAGCTTGGTTGGAATAGCAGGCCATTGGGGAGAGTGACGAATATGATCATTTAGAATCCTAGAAAAATCCGGCAAATCCAAAGTAGCAAGAAAAGGTAACTGTCGATTCACCTGCCGGTACTGGTGACTTTGGGGTGGAAGCCCTATTGGAAAACCAGTAGGACCGTAAGCAGTCTTCCCATAATGGGAAGACCCAGGCTGATTCGGTAGTGGTTGGAGAGGATAGTAGCTCGAGGGATTGTAACCTTGAGTGGGGACATGAGTTTGAGAATTCGTACCCCAAATAGGATTTGGTATACCTGGATATGGTTGGCCTATAGTAGGGACAAGAAACTGTTTCCCCCCAGTCATTTGGGAATTTCGTATCATCTGATTCCAATACTGGGCCAAAGAGGGAGGTATATTTTGTCCAAAAGGTGGGGTTGGTCCCCCTATCATAGGTGGAGTTCCAACTGGAAATTGTGTCCCAATCGAAGGTTGTGTATTAATGGGAATGTGTCCAGTAAGAGGAAGTTGAATCATACCACCTTGTCCACCAACGGGAATCTACAAGTTTGGTGTAATGGATGGTATAGTGCCACTAGGATTAGGATTACCAGAAGGAAATTGAGGGAGTGTTGGAATAAAACTTGGAATAGGGTGCCCAAGAAAAGAAGGACCACCTGGAGAACCAGCTGGGGTTTGCAGAGGTGTTGGATTAGAAGCATTCAACAAAGCATTCAACGCATGGTATCCGGGTGGTAGTGTTGGAGTGACATTGGGCGTTCGCAGCATGTTTATAGGAGAAAGACTAGTTGCAGTGAACTTGGTTGGAACACTCATAGTAGCTGCAAGATGGGCCATTTCGGCAGGGACAGTAAAGTGATAAGTAGTAGTCAATGGTACTGTTTCTAAATTAGATATTTCAGAAATCACAGGTGGAGTAATCTCAGAAATCACAGGGGAACCAAGACCAAAAAGGGTCCTTCCGAAATCACCTACAGACCAAAAAGGATCTTGGCCTTCTATGTCGGGAAAAGGCCCAACGGGTGATCCCGAAGAGGTAACAACTAATTCTCTAGAAGAATTCAGTCATCTTAAAGGGCGCTGAGAATCACTAGGAAGTTGAAAATCCTCTCAAGTATTTGTAATTCAAAAACGTTCGAGAGAATCAGTTCGTTCCATTTGTGGTGTGGTGAAGATTGTGGCTTCACTCGGTGTCGGAGAACCTTTAGGTGTGCTTGTGGGAAAGGGTTGTGAACCTTCCATATGCTCTGGAGATAAGCCCTACATTCTACGTGAACGACGTCGAGGAGCTATTGTAAACGAGTGACAAACTTTGCGAAGAAAATTCTATGGTCAACTTCGAGAAACAAACAACACGCACTAGTAAACAAAATCTAGGAAGCAATCACAAAGAAAACAAGACCTTCTAATTTCGAAGCCACTAGTTGGTTATGAAATCCAACGTCGCAACAATGAGACGAGAAGGGGTAGGGCTAGAGTGGAAAAGTTACACTGATGACCTGCTTAATGGACTTACACCCTGGTGCAAGCTCCCACACATAATCGTGGGTATACCCTCCAAGGATCTCGAGTGTGTTTGGTCAATGTCAATTCCAGGTACCATGAAGACTTTCCCCTCCATAGTCACCTTAGGTAAGAACCTAGAAAGATAGGCCACTAAGGTCACCACCAACAACAATAAATCCTGGGGGAGCAGTTGACAGTCCGATCCACATACAAGGGCAGGGTATCTAGCCCGCAATCAACTAAAAAGGATTCCACTCATCATTGTGGGTATACCTCCGAGTGATCCCCATAATACGTGCAATCTCTACATTGATATCAACAAAGCAGGGTGAGTAACTCTACCAATATCAATGCAACCTAGTGTTTGACCCTTGTGTGAGAAGGGCTTCCCAGGACAAGATGTTGCAAATGGAATTTGACACTCCATAACACAAGATGCTATTGTGTGTTTTGTGCTTTTGGAGAGTGTATCTCTCTTCCTACTCCAAACTGCCAGACTAGCTAAATGTTGGTGTAATAGAGCCCTAGAAAAGAGTTACTAGATAAATTTTATGATTACACAATGTTCTTAAGAGATGTTGTTTACTCAAAGGAAATGGAGGTGAAACTTATGTTTTATGACTCTGACCCAATAATGCAAGGACAAGAATGAAATGTATCACTTTCGTTCAATGAATCCCATGTATGGGAGAGAGAGAAATTTTTCTAGATCAACCTCGAACTACAATGCAAAATTTCCTTTAAAATTCAAATACAAACAATCAATTATCAAATGACAATGCTCTATTATGTCTTTTTCAAATACTTCAATAATCTCAATAAGTTGATTTTCAATGTTTTCTACAACGAAAAGAATTTTTTGAAAGAAAAACTTTTTTTTCACTTTTCAAAAAGGACCCACACTATGATAATGAGAGTACTAAAAATTAAAAGCCAAATGAACAATAAATGACAAACTCAATCAACTCTTTCAATGAAACAAAAAATAAAGAGAAAACCAAAATAATCTTCTCAATGCAAATGAAAATGACCTTTCAAACCAATAAGCAAATGAGAAAAAACCAAGCACTCAACTTTCAGCCAATCACTGGTTCTTAACTAATCAGACACACTCAGGGTCTGAAGTCAAAGAGAATGGTTTTGCCAAGAAAATTCAAGAAACGAAAGTCAATACGCAAAATGACGAGAAAATCCTTGAAACCCTAAGACTATTCGTGCATATAAACAAAGACAAGAAAGATATCAATCAATGGTACAAGAAACTCATAAGAGGAAATCAAATTGATCTGGGCAGTGAGAAATATGAAAACTCAAATCCAAATTTTGAAAAATTGATGTTCACAGGTAGGAAATATAACACAGTGCGAGAATCACTGATTCTCGCAGGTGACCCTTGAGCAGGGTGCGAGAACCTCACACTGAAACCTAAAGGTAGAGTGCGAACTCTACCTATTCTCGCAGGATGCAATGAAGTGCAGTGCGAGAATGCCTGAACATAATCAAAAATTTGAAAAATGAAGCAAAAATGAAAAAGGTTTCTAGACCCAGAAGGTCTATCAGGATATCCTGAAGACTCAAAGAATGATAGGACAGGACAAAAGTGAAACCAGAGCAAATGGCCATAGAAAAATACAAGAATCCACAAAGAAAATGGGATTTTTCCCCAGTGGAGTCTCCAATTTTGTTATTGGATAAATCCGTAAGTGCAGACACAAACCAATCTCCCTAGATCCACCTAGATCTAGAACAAAGCAAGACAGAATATGACTCTTTCCCTAGATTTAAACTATTGAATGAACTAGGAGGCAAGAACAAGTTACATACCTTATAATCACTTCCTATGGTCTTTGTTGCTCCTACTTCACTCAAGTGCTCTCGTGTAGCCAAGGCCAAAACAACACAAACCAACCAAAGTGAAGAAAGCACAATCTATTCAACAGTCAATCTATGTATATGATCAAGGAATTATACAATAAAGTGGAAATAGCTTTATGGGAAAGAGACATATTACTGTATCATATTAATGGAAAGTAAAGCTTACAACCTAAGCCTTGATTTCACAAACTTCCTTTCAATGGCCCTTGGCTCCGACACACACACTTGCTCACTTGCATGAAGAAGATCAACTCCTTTGCATAAACTTGCTGGAGTCTCTAAGTTGTTGTAGCTTTAGTCCTTCACACAATTCTTTCACTAATTCTCCAATGAATCTCTTGCTTGTTTGCTTTCTTGTTTGCTTAACTTTTTCAATGAGAATTTCCTCAATATATAGGAGAGAATGAATTAGTTACTTGGATAAGAATGATCCCAAAATATCAGGGAATCTAGTACTAGGATAACCATTCGAATTCCATCGCATCCTTCTAGAAGATTCCCTTCTAGAAGCATCGAGAATTCACCTTTCTCCTTGCTTTAGAAAGAGTTTGCACCCTAGAATTTCAACACAGTGCAAACTTCTCGCACCCTGGCTTAAAGGAGCCTGCGAGAATCATGCATTCTCGTAGGTAAATATACTACTAGCCTATGAACCTCCTTCAAAATGATATTTCTGGAAAGAGAAGAAAGTAACTTTTCTCAGGAGAAAGTTCTTATGAAGAGCTTCAGTACACCATCATCCATACATCATCATGATGACCAAAATCATGGGTAACAGAGTAGAAAGTAGAGAACAAGACCCACTCAATTCATAGACTTGATTAAGGAGAGTAATGGATGTGTTGAAGACTCTTCTAAGATTCAAACCCAGGAGAAAGAGCGCAATGCTCCCAAGTCCCTCATAGTTGGCGAATCTCAGGACATATAACACCTGGTCAGATGCAGAGACCCTGTAGGAATTCATAGAGTTCAAGGAAATCTTTCACGACTTCGGAGTAGGGAAGCCCAGAAGGGATAGTGTCGTTTTTTGCACGAAGCCATAGCCATGAAGGTCGCAGAGGAGAAGAAAAGGTTGAGGCCTTTGATACATAAGAAATCTTCCAAGGAGAAGAAAGAGAAGTGCATGCTCAAGGAAGAGCTACAACTGTCGTTAGATTAACTAGAGTGAAATAGATCTGCGTCCGCAAAAATGTACGTCTAGACATGTGCAAAAGAGAGAAGAAATGGATGATAGAGACACTTCGAGATAGAAGTGGCGAACAATCGATAACCATTGGATATTGCAAAGTTGCAAGGCGGTTAGGGTTGGGTGCTTCAACCCGGGAAGTCGCGAAGTGTCGAGAGCCAAGGCTCATGAGAATACGTGGCACATCCATCAGGGTGGGCGCGCATGGCCGAAGGGTTGACACATCTTGGAGGTTTGTAAGGTAAGAGCCCAAAAATTGGGTGCTCCAAGTCACGAGTGGCGAAGTCGTGAGAGGATCAGAACCATCCATCCGAGGAGGAAAGGTGGTAGAGATCTAGGGATCTTGCAAACTCAGAGGTTCACAAGGAAAGAGACCAAAGGTTGGGTGCTCCATGTTGCGAGTGGAAAAGTCACAAGAGGATTAGGACCATCCATCTGAGGAGGACAGTTGGCAGAGATCTAGGGATCTTGCGAACTAGGAGGTTCGCAAGGTAAGAGCCCAAAGGTTGGGTGCTCTGAGTTGCAAGTGGCAAATTCACAAGAGGATCAGGACCGTCCATCTGAGGAGGACAGTTGGTAGAGATCCAGGGATATCGCGAACTCGAAGGTTCGGAAGGTAAGAGCCCAAAGGTTGGGTGCTCCAAGTCATGAGTGGAAAATTCATGATAGGATCAAGACCATCCATCCGAGGAGGATAGGTGGCAGAGACCCAGGGATCTCGTGAACCCAGAGGTTCATAAGGTAAGAGCCCAAAGGTTGGGTGCTCTAAGTCACGAGTGACGAAGTCGCGAGAGGATCAGGATCGTCCATCTGGGGAGGATAGGTGGCAGAGATCTAGGGATCTCATGAACTCAGAGGTTTGCAAGGTAAGAGCCCAAAGGTTGGGTGCTCCAAGTCATGAGTGGCGAAGTCGTGAGGAGCGGAGACAGCCGTTGGATCCAGAGAATGGGAGGACCATTGGATTAGGAACCCCATCACCTGTCATGCATTCGGGGGTTCAAAGGATGAAATAAGTCATTTACGACCTCATGAGTAGCGAAGTGATGAGAGCCGAGCATGAGAGAAAAAGTGGAAGAACTTCAAGGAGGGAACGACATGATTGACAAGTGGAAACACGTCGCCTGGAGAAGGGAGTCAATGCTCCATTGACTTCTCGCATCTCGAGGTTTCACAGGAAAAGAGCATGAGAGCTCAACCCTTGGACTTGTGAAGTCGCGAGTAGAGAGAACGCGAGAGGGAAAATTAAATATCGCTTCTCAGGGGTTTGTGAAGGGAAGTTGACAATACTCGATGCTACAACTCGCGAAGTGGCTAGTTGCGAGAAGTGCGAAAAGGAAGTCAAACCATTGCTAACTTTCGCATCTCGGAGGTTCGCGAGATAGGAGCATGAAGGCTTGATGCCCCAACTCGTGAGGTTGTGAGTCGCACGAGGAGCGAAGGGATGCCATATTGGTTAGGCCTGTGGCCATAACCGCCGATTAGATGAGTGTAGTTAAGGGATGGAAGGGTCTGTATCAGGTCCCATAGGGACTCAGGGAATTCTATTCTTCATGGAAAAGAAGAGAAGGGGTGAAAAGTTTTATTATGCCATAGTGGGTGTGTTACAAATTGGTATCAGAGCATGGTTACAGCACTCGGCCTACTTGGGCTCATGAACGGGTTACGCAGAAGCTCCATTCAGAACACTCCTAAGAGGAGTAACCCTCTATCTTAAACCCTTTTATATTCAAAGGATTAAAATTTAAAAATAAGAACCCGACTGTGCATGCATGTGAAAGAATTATGAATTTTTGTGCGGGTTATAAAAATGTATCTAACTATTGACTAACAACCAACATTTGTCTTTTTCAGCCAAGCGGGTGATTAGCCGTAGGAATTTACAGATGCAGAGAATGGTGACTCATCAAGAGGTGGGAGAGGGCTCCCACAATAGAGACGAAGAGTCTGACGAAAGAAGGGCAATAGGGACCCCTCCACATCTAGAAGAGACTCATGGTCGAGTTGCAAAGTTGCAAGGCTGACAATGGAAGGATGATTAAAGAACAAGAAAAGGAGACAAAAAATAATGTAGTTTTACTTCAAAGTTTATCCGATCTGCAAAGACAAATGCAACATGAACATGAAACTCAGTAACATCGTCATGTCATTGGCCACACTGAGAGGAGAACCTCGAAAAAGGTCCACCCCAGAGGTAAGGGACTAGTGCTGAGTGATTCCTCTGAAAAGGAAGTTGGCGATTTAGAAGACTCTTTCAACAGCAGAACCAGTTCCTATTCTTGAAGAAAACAAAAGAAGCAAAAGACTTCCAAGGGTCATAAATTTGAGGAATTCAGAAAGGCCAAACCACCCTCATTTGATGGTGAGATAAAGAAGGGAGAGGAAGAAGAGGCCTGGCTTCTTGGACTAAAGAAATATTTCAGAGTCCATGATTTTTCAAAAAATTTGAAGGCCCGAGTAGCCACCTTCAATCTAAACGGAAAGGATTCCCTTTGGTGGGAAGATCTTAAGAATGTGAAAGGGGTTCACAAAGAGGATTTGTCCTGGAAACATTTTGAGAAATACTTTTGGAAGAAGTATTTGTCGGAAAAATATTTCGACGAGAAGACAAAAGAGTTCTATGAACTCAAACTGGGGCAACTCACTATAGAGGAATATATCAACAAATTCCTTGAATTTTTGAGATATGTGCCTTATATAAAAGTAGAAAAGGCAAAGGTGCAACGATTCATCAGTGGGCTACCCAAGGACTACCAGAACAAAATTGAATTTGATGAGCCAAAGACCCTAGAAGGCTCTATTCGAAACACAACATATTGTCAGGAACAATATGGACATCGAGAAGAACCTCATGAAGGATGGAAACCAAAGAATAGTTCAAGGTTTCAGAAAAAGGGGATTAAATCCCCAGGATTTAAGAACTATAAGAAGAACCCAAGAATGAACTTTCCAGCTTGGAGTGCACTCCAATAGAACTTTCCCTCATCGGGTAGAAGTAAAATTTTTGGACCTGTACCAGTAGAGACTGATAACCCAAAGAGAGAACCTTTGAAATGCTAGGGATGTGGAGAAGAACATCTCCTGAGAGACTGCCCACACCGACAACAAAATAGTCAGAGGATTTATAACATCCAGGAAGCTACTACAGTCAATGATGTGGCCAAGAGTGTGCCGCAGATTTATGCAGCCTTGGATAATAACCAAGCTAACCATCAAGCTTCAGTGGTGGAGATAGAAGGTATGATCTCCAACCATCTAGTGTCTATTTTGATTGACCCTAGTTCAAATTCGAGTTATATATCCCCTAAATCTGTTGATAAGTGTAAACTACAGCCACAAAAACAAACCAAGCCATGGTTGGTACAGTTAGCCACTGACACCAAAATAAGGGTAGCAGAGGTCATACCTGCCTGCCAATTGATGTTGGGTGAATTTCCCACCCAATAAACCCTTAACGTATTACCCCTCGGATCGTACGATCTATTGATTGGTATGGATAGGATAGCTGCCCATAAAGCCATATTGGAATATTACCATAAAACCTTAGAATGTGTGACCAAAGAAGGAAAAAGGATGACCCTTCAAGGGATCTTAAAACCTGTCTCGGTGAGACAAATATCAACTCTGCAAATGAGAAAGTATTGCCGAAACGGATGTCCCCTATATGCAATACAGGTGTAAAAAACCATAGAAGGTGACAAAACCAACCTTGAATATAATCCTACCCTGAAAGAATATAGAGATGTGTTTCCGGAAGAGGTACCAGGTCTACCTCTGAGAAGAGACATAGACCTCTCGATAGAACTTGCACCAGGAGTGGTGCCTGTGTCTAGGACACCCTACCGGATGAGCACACTTGATTTAGTCGAACTCAAATTGCAATTAAAATAAATGATGGATAAGGGTTATATTCGACCCAATGTGTCTCCATGGGGAGCGCCAGTCCTGTTTGTGAAAGAGAAGAACGACACCCTTAGGCTGTTTATAGATTATAGACAACTCAATAAGGTAACCATAAAGAACAAGTACCCCTTTCCTAGGATCGATGATCTGTTTGATCAATTGGGAGGCACGTCTATTTTCTCAAAGATCTACATGAAGTCGAGATACCATCAAGTCCGAATCGAGGGTGAGGACATCCATAAAACTACCTTTCGGACAAGGTATCGTCACTATGAGTTTCTGGTAGTGGCATTTGGGTTGACCAATGCCCCTGCCACCTTTATGTGCTTGATGAACAATGTACTTAGTAAATTTCTAGATAAATTTGTGCTAGTTTTTATTGATGTTATATTAATTTACTCTAAGAATAGAGAATATCATGAAGAACATCTTAGGCTTGTGCTGCAAGTACTCAGAGAGCATCAACTCTATGCTAAATTCAGCAAATGTGACTTCCTCCAGAAGAAAATACATTACTTTGGTCATGTTCTATCCAAAGAAGGGGTAGTAGTGGACCCTGACAAAATCAGGTCTATCATGGAATGGCCTACCCCAAGGGATGTTTTGGATACTATATCCTTTATGGGATTAGTAGGATATGATAGGAGATTTATAAAAGGATTCTCTAAGATTGGTTGTCCAATCACTGCCCTCCAGAAGAAGGGGACAAAATTCTTGTGGACACAGAAATGTAAAGAAAGATTTCAAACCCTAAAACATCTACTAACCCATGCGCCCGTGCGGAAGATCGTCGATCTAGAAGCCGACTTCCTCATGCGCACAGATGCCTATAAGGAAGGGATCGGAGGAGTCCTTATGCAAAAAGGAAGTGTGATCTTCTATGAATCCCGAAAATTGAACGAGCATGAAGTCAACTATGTGACCCATGATCTAGAACTGGTTGCCATAGTGCATGCCTTGAAAATGTGGAGGCATTAACTCCTAGGAAGAAAATTTGTACTTATGACAGATCACTGTGGATTGTGATACTTGTTTGATCAACCAAATCTCAATGCTAGACAAGCTAGGTGGATGGCCCTCCTTAGTGAATTCGATTTTGAAATCAAACAAATTAAAGGAAAGGAAAATAGGGTGGTCGATGCCCTTAGCAGAAGTATCAAAACAATTCACCTGGTAGTGGTGAGCACCTACAAGACAGATGTCAAGGAAAGAATAAAAAATGCACAAGAAACAGATCCCTCCATCCAGACCGTGACCATGTACCTACAACAAGAACCCGCCCGAGTCAAATATGAAGGCTACCAGATGACCAAAGGAGGTCTGCTCACTTACAATAACATATGTTATATTCTAGATTGTGATGGCTTGAAGAGGTTCATACTAGATGAACTACATAAAAGTCCCTATTCTGGTCATACAGGATACTAGAAAATGGTCACTACCACCAGGAAACAATTTTATTGGCCTGGATTGAAGAAAGACATAGTCGAGTACCTACCCAAATGCATAGAGTGCCAACAGGTTAAAGCAGAACATCGACACCCAGCAGGATTATTGCAACCTTTACCAATCCCAAAATGGAAATGGGAAACCATATCCATAGATTTCATCACTGGATTACCAACCTCAACCAAACAGAATGATGCCATTATGGTGGTGGTGGATAAATTGAGAAAGTCTGCTCACTTCATCCCTGTCAAGTCGACCTGCAAGGCAATCAATATCACCCAGGTATTCATGAAAGAGATATTCAGACTACATGGTATGCCGAAAGAGATCGTATCTGACAGAGACACGAAATTTACTTCCAACTTTTGGAAATCAATGATGGTTGGTTTAGAGACCAAGTTGTTGTTTAGCACCACCTATCACCCTCAAACTGACAGACAGACAGAAAGAGTGAATCAAATATTAGAAGACATGTTAAGTATGCATGTAATGCATCGACCCAAGAAATGGGAAGACTACCTACCACTGGTAGAATTCACCTACAACAACGGCTACCAAGCATTCCTAAAGATGAGTCCCTTTGAGGTCCTCTATGGTAGGCCATTTAATACTCCAGTCAGCTAGAGTAATTCCATAAATAAGATATCTTTTGGACCTGACATGTTAAAATAAATGGAACAACAAGTGACTCGGATAAAACAAAATCTAAAGGCCGCTCAAAACTGACAGAAAAGTTATGCCGACCAAAAGAGAACTCCAAGAGAGTTCAAAATGAGAGACCATGTATATCTCAGAGTTAGACCCAAGAAGAGTTCCCTGAAAATGGGAGCTTGTACCAAGTTGGCACCTCAGTATTGTGGACCCTTTGAGGTTCTAGATAGAGTGGGACCTATAGCCTATCGGCTAGCACTTCCTCCCACAGTCAAAGCACATAATGTTTTCCATGTTTAATTATTGAAAAAATATGTACATGATGCTAATCATATAATTGATTGGTCTATGATTCAGGTGGAACTAGAGGGAGAATTTCTACCAGAACCCTGATGTATACTGGATAGAAAGGAAACCCCACTCTGGAACCGAACCATTTCATAGGTCAAGGTGCAGTGGAAACATTTTGGCCCAGATGAGGCTACATGGGAAATGGAGGATGCCATGAAACAGGCATATCTGATTTTTTTTACATCTGTACATGTAGGTCATGTTGATAGATAGAACATCGAGGATGATGTTCCTTTAAGGGGAAGGGAATTGTAACACCCTGTTTCCGCTAGTCTGTAAAAGTAACTATATTGTCCAAGTATTGTGGCAAACTCAAAAATGTGAATGTGTGATGTAAATAGACCTTGTGAAGAAGGTTGATGAATGTGAATAATATTATGAATATATATTGCAGGACTGTTGAGAGGGGAATATGCTGAAAAGAGACCACGATGGTTGGATAAATGTGGTGGAAGGCACCTAGAATGGTGGCGTTAACTTCCACTAAAAAAACAATACCGTATTTGGTCTTCACTGGCCCGGAGAACGAAGAGTGGCTCGCTGGCCCAAAATTAATTACACACAGGTTGGTAGGTGGATGGCTCCTCATGCGTAATGAGGGATGGGGGTAAAACCACCCATCCATGGGGTCTTCACACCTGACCACCACAAGGGAGATCGTGCCACATGCAACCTCGCCGGAAAGGAAAAAGGCAGGAGGAGTGTGCGATCACGGGAAAACGTGAGGGAGGAAGAACTCTAGAAAAATATGCAGAGTGAGTGATAGTGGAGAAGAAGGAGAGTAACCTTCGTTCTTAGTCATTGGAAAACAGAGACGCAGTCTTGTAGTATCGTGGTCTCATCTCGGGGGTGGCTAGTGGTAAATCTGTTGGGAGTCGCTGAGCCTACAGTTGGGTGGAAATGAGCTCCCCTCTTAGCAGTTGCATCACCTCTGGTGTTTTTCTGATAAGTGTTTTGTCTCTAGCATCTTGAAATATATATATATTCTAACATTTATTCTCATAAGCTATGAAATTGTGAATGATTTCAGTGAAAGAATGTCTGTATGGTGTTTTGATCAGTACTGGTAGTTGCATGTCTATAATGGAAAGACTATGTATGGCTTATGTTTTCATAAATTGCTATTTATATGCATACTGATCTAATTCAGACTTCACGTCTGGTTCTCGAGAGAGAGATACCCTTATTTGCCTTAGAAAGTACCCTGGGTAAACCTCCCTATAGAGATACCCTCCTTGAAAATCCCATCAAGAACCTGGAAAGAGGATGTGAAGGCACAAGGCCTTAGTAACCCTGCACAAGGAGGAACGGTCCTCTTGAAATCCTGAGATGGCTATGTAGGGATAAGTATCATTTGACGGGTGAGATCCTGTCGAAAGATCTGCGGTCACTCAGAACCATTAGATTGAAAGGAGAAGAGGGGGTGTTAAATGCCTCAACCCCTTTCCTTTGTTTTTACGAATAGCAAGTAGAGACCGATACCTACTCAAGTCATAGACATGATTAAGGAGAGCAATAGATGTGTTGAAGACTATTCTAAGAGTCAAACTGAGGAGAAAGAGTGCAAAGTTCCCAAGTCCCTCATATTTGACGAATATTGGGACAGATAACACCTGGTCAAATGCACAGACCCTGTAGGAATTCACACAAGTCGAGGAAATCTTTCATGGCTTTAGAGTAGGGAAGCCCAGGAGGGATAGTGTCATTTTGTGCACAGATCCATAACTGCAAAGGTCGCAGAGGAGAAGCAAAGGCCGAGACCTTTTATACTTAAGAAATCTTCCAAGGAGAAGAAAGAGAAGTTCATACTCAAGGAAGAGCTACAACTATCGTTAGATTAGCTGGAGAAAAATAGATCTGGGTCCTCAAAAATCTACATCTAAACATGCGTAGAAGAGAGAAGAAACAAATGGCAGAGACACTTCAAAATAGAAGTGGAAAAAATTCGATAACCATTGGATCTTCCAGAGTTGCAAGGCCGTTAGGGTTGGGTGCTTCAACCCACGAAGTCACGAAGTGCCGACAGCCGAGGATCATGAGAATACGTGGCACATCCATAAGGTGGGGACCGCATGGCTGACAGGTGGACACACATCACCTTGGAAGTAGTCAACATTCTGTCAACTTCTCGCATCTCGGAGGTTTGCAAGGTAAGAGCCCAAAGGTTGGGTGCTCCAAGTCACAAGTGGCGAAGTCGCGAGAGGATCAAGACCGTCCATACAAGGAGGGCAGGTGGAAAAGATCTAGGGATCTCGCAAACTCAGAGGTTCGCAAGGTAAGAGCCCAAAGGTTGGGTGATCCAAGTTGCGAGTGGCGAAGTCGCGAGGGGATCAAGACCGTCTATTCGAGGAGGAAAGGTGGAAGAGATCCAGGGATCTTGTGAAGTCAGAGGTTGGCAAGGTAAGAGCCCAAAGGTTGGGTGCTCCAAGTCGTGAGTGGCAAAGTCGCGAGAGGATTAGGATCGTCCATCGGAGAAGGACAAGTGGCAGATATCCAGGGATCTCGCAAACTCAAAGGTTCGCAAAGTAAGAGCCCAAAGGTTGGGTGCTCCATGTTGAGAGTGGCGAAGTCGCAAGAGGATCAAGACCATCCATCCGAGGATAGGTGGCAAAGAACCAAGGATATTGCAAACTCAGAGGTTCGCAAGGTAAGAGCCCAAAGGTTGGGTGCTCGAAGTCGCGAGGAGAAGAGACAGTCGTTGGATCCAGAGAACTGGACGACCGTTGGATCAGGAACCCCATCGCCTATCGTGCATTCGGGCTTTCGGAAGTTGAAAGGAGTCATTTGCGACCTCATGAGTAGCGAAGTGCCGAGAGCTGAGCATGAGAGAACACATGGCCGAACTTCAAGGTGGGGCCCATGTGATTGGCGGGTGGACACGCGCCGCCTGGAGAAGGGATTCAACACTCCGTTGACTTATTGCGTCTCGTGGATTCGTGGGATGAGAGCATGAGAGATCAACCCTTTGACTTGAAAAGTCATGAGTATCAAGAATGCGAGAGGGAAAATTAAATATCGCTTCTCTGGGGTTCATGAAGGGAAGGTGCCAATATTCGAGGCTACAACTCGCGAAGTGGAAAGTTGTTGGAAGTGCGAAAAGGAAGTCAAAACATCGCTAACTTTCGTGTCTCAAGGGTTCACTAGATAGGAGAATGAAGGCTCAATGCCCCAACTCGCGAGGTTGTGAGTCACGCAAAGAGAGAAATGATGCCATATTGTTTAGGCATGTGGCCATAACCACCGATCAAATGAGTGCGGTTAAGGGATGGCAGGGTCTGTATTAGGTCCCATAGGGACTCGAGGAATTCTATTCTTCGAGGAAAAGAAGAGAAGGGGGGGGAAGTTTTATTATGTCGTAGTGGGTGTGTTACATGGAAAGGAAGAGAAGAGGCATGAAGACAGGGGGAGCTATCATGAGAATGAGTGTTTTAAATGTCTAATTTTTGTGTCTAAGTGTTTTGATCAATGCCAAAGGGGGATATCATTGAAAGATTAATTGTTGAAATACTAGTTGTTAAAAGATTGGTTTTCATTGATTTGTTGAAAGATTGGTTGTCATTCATGTCAAATTTTGAACAAGAATTTAACAAGTTGTGTGTCAAACAAAAGTAGTTGTAAACATAATTTAAAAAGTTGGATTTCAGTTGCATATTAAAGTAACTATAAATAGAAGTTAACAAGTTTCATGTCAATGTAAAGTAGTTGTAAACATAAGTTAACAACATGCATGTGAGTTACATGTTAAAGTAACTTTAAACAGAAGTTAACAAGTTGCGTTTGAGTCTGTAAACAGGTTTCATGTAAATGTAAAGTAGTCGTAAACAAAAGTTAACAACATGCATATGAGTTACATGTTAAAGTAACTGTAAACAAAAGTTAACAAGTTGCATGTGAGTTTCATGTCATCATGAGATCCTCATTAAAGAACAAAGAGGATTCAATTAGAAAATCACTTATGTGAA
>JZKD02S1674814.1:186216-214157 GCA_000966675.3 Picea glauca
AAAAAAACCCATTAAAACTAATGCCGATTAACTAAAATCAATTAGAAAAGATTTTATTTTTTAGAGTACAAAAACAAGCATAGGAGATAGGGCCTTGGAATAGGATTATGTGAATAAACTTCTCCAACGATATTAAACTAAACATATGTGTCTAACCAGGGAGTGGTGAAATGCATTGTGTAATTAATGACGTCAAGACGCTCCACTCACACCGAAGTTAAGCACGAGGTTGCGCGAAGTTGGTTGCAAAAATATCCCTCTAATACCTTCTTAGTGTCATATATATTCATGGGGATCTACTCATATTTGGGGGTCTTGCTAGTACCTCTACCTCCATGAGAGGCGGTGCTTTCAATATTTTTTCTTTTGTTACCTTTCCTATATGTTTGACTTGACTTACAATTGTTTTCCTTCACATCGGTTATATCATGGTGGCTCTAGTTTCTTGACATAGATAGCCACACATGTTACTTGCAGGGGTTCTTCTGCAGGTGCCCTGGGTCAGATAAGGGTCAGAAAACACAAAACCTTTATGGAGGATTACCTCTCCGAGGGGATATGACCAACTTCATTGTTAAGCCCAAGAGGTACCTTATAATTGATTATGATACCTCCAATATTTTGAGGGGAGTCTTAGGCTGTTCTTGGGCAAGGCATACATACTATAGTGAGGGAGGCCCCTTTGCATCTACTATATCTTATTTTTGTACATTTGGCCCTGTTTTGTTTATTTTTGTGTGTTCTTTGATTGTTAGTTGGCCCTAGAATTTGGCTTTATATATTGAGTCTTGATTCATTGGGGAGCCAGAATAGCTTCCTCATAGGACTCGTCATCTTTTAAAGTTACCACCGTATCTTGAGTCTTTTCCTTATAAAAGGCATAAAGTTACTAAACATGGTACACATACCTCTGCTTACTAGACTTTTGATTGTTTAGTTATGGGTACTGAGTCAAGTCCAAACAAAACTAGGATTCCCTCGACTCCTATACCTTATGTGGTTAATGAGAATCCTTCAAATCCTTCAACCTCTATGGTTGTAGTGCCGAAGGTTCCCATCCTTACTCCTATCTGGCCTTTGGTTTCTACTCAACCCATAGTAACAAACCCTTTTGGGTCTCTTTTTGGTACGCATGGATACAATTATCAGTCCATACCTTTGATATCTAACCCTTTCTCTTTTGGTATGCCAAATATGACATCACAAATTTCATTCTCCATTCTAGCGAATGATGAAAATACTAGTATTGGATCCAGGGGCATGGATCCTTTGCATACTCCTCTCTCATTTGGTGGAGGTAACATTCCCCAAACGACTCCTACGATTGGAAGCCAACCTCCATTTCCTCTCGGGTCTAATACTAGTCTCAATGCTCCTGGATGGAGTACTCAACTGAGCTGAGAAGCTAATTCCTATATTTCATCCTTTCCCCTTTCCTCTTACACATTGATTCCGATGAAAACATTTGTTATGACAAATCCACCTCTATCCTCTGAATTTCTGCCCAAGAGAATTTTGTTTCACACTATGGGAAACCCCTATCTTGGAGCCACTCCAGTTTGGGACAAATTTTATAACCCTCATAAACCTGTAAACTACAAATCCTATGCCAAGAACCAAAGAAAATATGAAAATTACTTAAATAACAATTATCCCAAAAAATCTTATGAAGCATACAGTAGAAACCAAAATAATTTTGGTTCATTGAGCAATGAAGTAGAATGATACAAATGTAAAAAATTTGGACACATAGTGATGAATTGTAGATTGACTATTCCACCCAGGGAACCAAAACATAACATTAACAATTGTATATCAGAGCCACAGGAGATATGGAAAAGAAAGAAGAGTCAATGCTCACTTGCTCTAAAATATCAAAACAAAAAAAGTGTTTGGTATGTTAAAAATGGTTGTTCAAATCATATGATAGATGACAAGAACAAGTTTCTAACTTTGAAGAAAGAAATATATTGATCTGTTTCATTTGGAAATAATAATTTAGCTAAAATCATAGGTAGAGGAATAGTTAATCTTGGAAGCAATAATGCCATGGAAAAAAATGTTCTAGTGGTCGAAGATATGAAACAAAATCTATTGAGTGTAAGTCAAATGTGTGACCAAGGACACACACTTAAATTCAACTCAGAGAAATGTGAAACTAGGTAAGAAGGATCAAGCAAGATAGTTGGGACAATGATAAGGACTTTGAACAATATAGGTGTTTTGAATTAAATTGGAAAATAAATTTTTTGCTTAGTAAAGGAAAAATATAGTTGTCTCTAACATACAAGAATGGGTCACATGAACTTTGACAATCTTGTCAAAATTAGTAGAAAGGAAGGAGTAAAAGAAATGCCTAAAATTTCAAAGCCAACAAATACTCTTGAATCATTGGCACATGGTGTATGGTTGTCATTGATATTGATACATTGTTGACAAAAACACTTGGTATGTGACAAAATATGTATGAGATACATATCTTCGTAGTCTTGGTACTCTATTGAGGTATAACATTGATGGAACTTGTTTGATATATGTAATGGAGCATGGTGTATGGCATGATTGAGTGATATGGTATATGGTTGAGATACATTGTTGGTACATAGTATTGTATAGTTGTTGTTGTACATGGTTGATACATGGTATGTAACACCTACCTTCCCAGAAAACATTATGAAGATCTTACTCCCGAACTTATTGATCTCCTGCCACATGTCTTCTCCTCGACAATGGGTGACTTCTCTATCTTCGAGTCTTCAGAAAATCCTCATCTTCTTTGAACACTTAGTGCAATTTATCCTTTCGAGACTTAGGCTATTCTTGAAGGCTTCCTGCACTCCTTGTAAAAATTTGTGCAACTCTCCTGCGACTTTGCTCATCTTGGAAACCTCCAAGGTTCCCAGTTCCTTTGCGAGCTTCTTGTGCCCTCCTAAAAGTTTCTTTCTCTGCTTCCTGATTTTGTAAGGTGAACTATCAACACCTTAGGTGCACTCCTTCCACTTGGATCAGTTATTCGATGACTTCTCTCTTGGCTTTATGGAAAGGTTTAAGCAATTTCCTTTCCTTTGTCATTGCACTTCTTGCAAAGGCTTACTCCAGAAGAATGTTCAACAATTCTGGGATTCTTCTACACTTTCAACCACATAGTTCCTGGTTATGCTCACGTAAGCTCGATGCCCTCCTGCCAAAGTATCCTAGATTATTTAGTATCTCTGGATTGTGCTTCTCTCCACCCAATATCTATTTCCAAGGGACCTGACCACCTTGAAATTTCTCCCTGAGTATGTAAATTAACATGGTGTGTCCTCCTAGCAGCTTCTCTTCTGACTCCACTCAATTCAGACTCACACTCCTTGCATTGGCTTACAGAGTTTCCTCTCTCTGTCATGTACTCCTCGCACTTAGCCTAGAGAACCAGACTTAACTCATCACACTCACGGATAGAAAATTGTATCTCTATCCCTACAAACGATTTCTAAAATCCATCTATGATTCAAAAACATGTAAAAGACATTCATAACACAACATCCATTGAACATTAATATAAAACATGAAAAACAATCATTTTTCTATTAATGGTATAACATCACTTTACAATGGTGGAGATTGAGCTGGAACTGAGTCTCGTCTCTCATCAACCTCCTATTTTCTAACCTATGTAAGTTTCAAAAAACTACCATCTAACCTCTACTTTTCTTACAATACAAAGATTTATACAAGAGGGGATCAAATGAGCTTCTCTCGCGAGCTAACTAATGGTGTCAAATCACCATCCCTAATGCTTATCGAAAGGCCAAATTAAAATAATGGAAATTACACTCCAAATTGGACGCAGATCCATTTTTTCGTTAGCCTATTAATGGTGACCTTATCTCCATCTTGTGCGAAAAAATGATTTGGATCTTCCAACTTGTCTTCAATTAATGCCTGGATCACGTCTTGGATTCGTGAGGCAAAAATGAGAGGGAGAAACCTTTCCTTCCTTAAATGTGCACCACGCATGTTGATTAGCTAGCACGTCCTAACATGGAGAGATTCTCCTGCATCATACTCCACAGCGAAAAAAATTAATGAGCTCCTACTCATGAGCTCTCCAACGTGGATGAAATCCACCTGGATCCCAAAATTGCTCCTGGAGTTCTCTCTACACTCCTCTTCTTTTCCACTGCTACTCCTACATCATCCCTATTTCTCATGAAGGTTTCCTTTCATCCATCTTTCTCTTGCTGACCAACTCCTCTGTCGACTCCCACGTTAGCCTTCTATCTCCTCGATCACCTTGTCCAGTTGCTCCATCAGCTAGTTCTTTTGTTGTATACTATCTCGCTGCACTCGATTCTTGTCGATGGGTGAATCACATTGATTTCCCAAGATATATTTTTGTTTTCTCCTTTGCCAACCACTCTGCTGCAGTATCCATTCCTGCAGGCTCCTCATCACTGAACTTCTTCTCATCTACCACTTCTCCTGACATATTCTCTCCTGCCAGTTCTTCAACTGCTCTTACTTCAACTTCCTCCAGCTGATCGTCAAGCTGGTGTGGTCCTTCATCTGCCCCCAACCTAGCCTGTTGGATGTGGATGCCTTGTACTACCATTCTCCTTTCAATAGCTTCAAATTCTTCACACAAACCAACAAAATATATGATGTTTTCTTCCTCTTCTACTGTAGATCCCAGTGCTAAAGTCATGTCATGTTCAGCTTCCTGGCTAAAAAAGCTGAGCAATCATGTTGAATTTTATTCTCCTTCCATCGAGACATACATCAATATCTCTTCGTTCTCCTCCTTGACAATCTCTTCTTACTATCTCCTTATCCCCTCTACAACATATGTGCTCGCCTCTCCTTGGTCACTTGGTAGGAATATCTCAACTCCTCCAATGATCAGAACGTCCCTCTAATCCTCCTCCTTCACTGTAATGAAAGTTTCTAACTTGTCATCATATTCATTCACGTGGCTCATAGTTCTGCGCAAATCTCCATCTAAGTGAGTTTTTTATTCTACCTCCTCATTTGTTAATAAACTCTCAGTTGAGTTCACCTTTTCTCCCTTTCCCACCTCGCAATCTACGATGTCTCTTATTACCACCTCACAGTACATGAGATCCACTAATCCCTTCTCATTGCCCACCTGGAAATCTATGGGATTATATCAAGATCTCTTTCCCTCATGCCCTAGGTTTCCATCATGCCTCAACCACCTCATTAACCTCTATTGCTGCCTCCTGGCCAAAAAATTCTAAACATGTCATCTGGATATCCTCTTCAAAGGTCATTCATACGTCGAGCATACCTTTGACTCCTGCTGCATCTTGAATTCTAGATCCTCCATATGTGCTCGAATTTCACTGAGCTCCTTGCCCATCTCCACTTTTCTCTTATATGGGAAGACTTTCCCTTGACTGTTCCCATAGCTTCCAATGGCCATCTCATTTCACTTGAAGCCCACCTAGCTCTGTAACAATTTTTGCACACCTTGCAACAAATTCAATAGAGCATCACACTCTGTCTCCCTTTGCTTATAGAAATCAATTCTATATTAGCTCTAATACCACTTTGGTATCAGAATATCTCCTTCATCTCCCTTCTTCCACACTCTACAGATGAAAATAAACATTGAGTCTATCTCTGTATCCCTTTCTCTCTACCTGAGAGAAATCAATCTTTGATACCACTTTGACACCAACCTTCCCCCTCCAAAGGGCTGGCTCGACCTCCCAGTTTAGGATCGTTCAAGTCATTGAGTCGAATGACCTTTCAGGCTCTTGAAGGAACTGATTTATACTTGACACAGGCCCCTTCCAACTCCTCGACACCTGCGATGTGGTACCTGCAGACACTCTCTTTAGAGATTTCAACTCTTATGCCAATGGACTTAGATATCGATGCTAAGACACTCCCTTGAAGTTACCACATACTGCAACCATGGGTTAACTTCCTTGGTGACCCCAAACTTCGAGACTTTCACGAGATTCTTTCTCCTTTTCTTGATTTTTGAATCGACGAATGCTTCAGGACAAGATTTCCAGTCCTCGTACTTTTTGGGATCAATGGCAGTGATCGAGTCATGAGTTCAGACTTAGGGAGTCCTGTCTCACCTCGACTTTGCTTCTTCCGGTTACAAATCAGTGATGCATTGATCCTTTGCCACGTGCCCTTCCAGATCCAATGGTCTGGATTGAAATTTATCTTCATGACTTCGTGAAGATATTTTGGTTGCTCTCGAAAAACATTACGAATCTCCTGCTCCTAAACTTCTTGATATCCTACCACCTGTCTCCTCCTCGAAAATGGGTGACTTCTCCATCTTCGGGCCTTCAGCAATTCCTTGGCTTATTTTCACACTTAGCATAATTTATTCTTTCGAGACTTAGGTTGTTCTCGAAGGCTTCTTGCACTCCTTGCAGAAACCTGTGCAACTCTCCTATGAATTTGCTCACCTTGAATGCCTCTAAGGTTCCTAGTTCCTTTGTGAGCTTCTTGTGCGGTCCTTGTGGTTTCTTTCTCTTCTTCCTAAGCTTGTAAGGTGAACTCTCAACACATTAGGTGAATTGATTGCACTTGGATCATTTCTTTGATGGCTTCTCTCTCAACTTTATGGAAAGGTTTAAGGCATCTCCTTTCCTTTGTCGTTGCACTTCTTGCAAATCCTTCCTCCACTAGAATGTTCAACAATTTTGGGATTCTTCTACACTTTCAACTATGTAGTTCCTGGGTATGCTCACACAAGTTTGATTCCTTCCTCGCAGAGTATCCCAAAGTATTCGATAACTCTGAACTGTTCTTCTCTCCACCTAGACGAAATATCCAAGGGACTTAACCACCTTGAAATTTCTCCCTGAGTCTGTAAATTAATATGGTGTGCCCTCCTGACAGTTTCTCTTCTGAATCTACTGAGTTTAGACCCGCACTCCTTGCATTGGGTTACAGAGTTTCCTCTCTCTGTCATGCACTCCTTTCACTTACCCTAGAGAAACAAACTTAACTCAACACACTCGTGGATAGAAAATTGTATCTCTATCCATGTAGACGATTTCTAACATCCATCTAGGATTCAAAAACATGTAAAAGACATTTATAATGCAACATCCATTGAAAAAAAATGTAAAACAGGTAAAACTGTCATTTTTCTATTAATGGTAGAATGTCACTTTACAATGCTAGAGTCCAATCTGCAACTAAGTCCAACTCGGATCAACCTCCTATCATCTAACCTCTGTAAGGTTCATCCAACTTCCATCTAACCTCTACTTTTCTTATAATACAAATATTTATACAAGAGGGGCTCAAATGAGCTTCCCTCACAAGCTAACTAATGGTGTCAAATCACCATCCCTAATGCTTATCGAAAGGCCAAATTACAATGATGGAAATTTTTCTCCAAATTAGACCCAGATCCATTTTTTCGTTATCCTATTAATGGAGACCTTATCTGCAACTTGTGCTAAAGCAAGATGTGTCTCTTCCATCTTGTCTTCAATTAATGCCTAGATCGCATCTTGTATTTTCAAGGCAAAAATGAGAGGGCGGCCTGTCTCCTTCCTTGAATGTGCACCATGCATGTTGATTAGTTGGTGCGTGTTGAGATGGAGCGATTCTCCTGCATCAATATGGTACATGATTGATTCTTTGTATGGTGTTGATATACATGGTTTATGGTTGAGTCATATGGTATAGGTTATGGTGCATGGTTGATGCATGCTTTGGTATAGATGTTGGTGCATGGTTCATGCACTTGGTGTGATACAGGTTGTGGTATACAGTTGATGTTTGGTATGGTACAGGTTGATGGTTTGTTACATGCTTTGGTAGATGATTTGTTACATGGTTGAGACACATATCTTGTGATGGTTTATTGGTGATCTTGGTACATGCTTGGTAGATGTATGTGTTGGTGATGTTCGATATCTATTTATGATGTGTCTTTGGTATATGATCCATGTGAGAGTATCTGGTTGAGTATCAGTATTCAATGTTGGACACATATCTACAACAACAAGGGTTCACGAAAGGAAATGAAAACAACAATATCTACATAAAGGTAAATCAAGGTAGTATATTGATAATTGAAATTTATGTTGATGACATTATTTTTGGAAGTGATGATGATAGGATGAGTCAAAAACTTGCTAAAGACTTGAAAAATGAATTATAAATGTCATTACTTGGTGATTTTTCATTATTTTTGGGACTCCACATATGCCAGAAAGATAAAGGTATTTTTATCTCCTATACCAAGTATATAAAATAAATGTTATAAAAGTTTGGAATAGTATATTGCAAGCCTATAAGTACTCCCATGCAGACTAGTTACAAATTGAACAAAGATGATAAATTGAAGGATGCATATGAGAGACTCCACAGATCAATGATTGGTAGCTTACTCTATGTGACAACATCGATATCAGATGTGATGCAAGAAGTTGGATAGGATGGAATATTTCAAGCAACATAAAAGGAAACAAATGCTATGGAAGTAAAGAGAATATTTATATATCTTAAAGGAACAAAATACTATGGATTATGGTATCCAAAAGGGAATGATCTATCTCTAGTTTCATACACACATGCATATTAGGTAGGAAGTGTTGATGATATAAGAAGTACAAGTGGAACAACTTTATACTTAGGTGCTTTTCTAGTATCCTGGTGGAGAAAGAAATAGTCTTCAATATCATTCTCCATGGCAGAAGCAGAGTATATTGTAACATCAACATGTTGTACACAGGTTCTTTGGATGAAGAAAACTTTGCAGGACATACATGTGGAATATGATGATCCTATTCTAACTTTTTGTGATAATACAGGTGCTATAAGTATCTCTAAGAATATAGTGATGCATTTCTAGATGAAACACATTCTGATCAAGCTTCACTTTCTATCAGTGGAGTAGCCCCAAGAAAAAGTCATCATTTTCCAGTAATGTCAAAGGGGGAGAGAAAAATAGAGGCATGGAAAGGAAGAGAAGAGCCATGAATACGGGGGGAGCTATCATGAGAATGAGTGTTTTAAATGTATAATTTTTGTGTCTAAGTGTTTCGATCAATGCCAAAGGGAGATATCATTGAAAGATTAATTGTTTAAAGACTAGATGTTGAAAGATTGGTTTTCATTCATTTGTTGAAAGATTGGTTGTCATTCATGTCAACTTTTGAACAGGAATTTAACAAGTTGTGTGTCAAAGAAAAGTAGTTGTAAACATAATTTAATAAGTTGGATGTCAGTTTCATATTAAAGCAACTGTAAATAGAAGTTAACAAGTTTCATGTCAATGTAAAGTAGTTGTAAACATAAGTTAACAACATGCATGTGAGTTACATGTTAAAGTAACTTTAAACATAAGTTAATAAGTTGTCTGTGAGTCTGTAAACAAGTTGCATGTCAATGTAAAGTAGTTGTAAATAGAAGTTAACAACATGCATATGAGTTACATGTTAAAGTAACTGTAAACAGAAGTTAACAAGTTGCATGTGAGTCTATAGACAAGTTGCATGTGAGTTGCATGTCATCATGAGATCCTCGTTAAAAAAAATAGAAGAGTCAATTAGAAAATCACTTATGTGAATACAAATTGGCATATTTGAGGCAATGAGAGGAGGTCAGCGAAGTCTAGTGAAGGAAGATGTTACAGGAGCCAAGCATATAGAGGAAATTTACAGAAACAGGATGCTTGTGTAAATCCATGGGTTTCAACAGGAAAGACATGGACATCCATGGGCTGTAGTCAGGAAAAATGTGGACATCCATGAGTAGGAAGTGTACATGGGTCACATACATGTGAGGAAAAAATGTTAAAGATCAAAGATATAAAACTGAGGTCATCTACATGTTGAAGGTATGTCTTCTTGTGTATATTAGGGTGTGTATTCTAAAAAAATCAAGAACATATATGTCTTAGTGATTCATAAGAATTTGATTTGGAGAAATAATGTGTGGTTGTAGTCTTCATGTGATATCAAGACTTCCAACCACACATTAAAATCTCAAATGTGATTAAAATACCATTAATTTTGACCATTTCAAATAGGTGTATGCCTTGGGCGTAATTACAAAGATCCCTTATCAGACTAAAAATTCCACATTGGTCGAGAAAATAGCTGATCTATAATAAACACCAACATTGACTACAACTATATCTACAAATTGGCAAGGTGACATAAGCCTCTGACTTGAAAAGATAGACCGCCAAGCATTAATGTGTCCAAGAGTCATCATGCTATCATATAGATGTAACTGAAATATCAAGAGTAAGTCAATAATTGCAGAACTATAAGTTATAATATCGTATTCATGATGAAATCATATGTGAGACTGGGGATCACTATGTTGAAGTCCATTTTCCATGTAAAATTTCCCATCTTTGAAAGTATTCACGACCACAAATCCCATCAAATGGATGTTATCCCTTGATGATCTGATTGTGATTGTGAAACTTGTTCTTTGTGAAATTGTTCATGCAAGGAGAATATATGATTTATGATCAACTTATGGTCCAGGATGTAGGTCGTATGCTAGACAATGTTGGACACCAATCCAAACACAACTTCATATCTTAGAGAGATTATATTATCATGCCAATTGCACTCCAAAGAAACCTAAAATTGATGTTGATTTTAATGACGGAGATGCAGGATATAGTGAGAATAATGATGATCCTTGTGAGAATAGGCATGACATATTCTTAATGGGATCATGCCAAGCTAGAAACGAAGGAAACCATGAAAAGAACAACATGGTTCTAAGGCATGTAGACACAGATGCACATGTGTTGAAGAAAAACTGCAGTTTAGTTAATATAAAGACATGTGATAATGACCAACAAAAATTTTATGGTACTTGAGAGAATGCACCAATAACCTTTTTTCACTTTCTCTTTCAATCTAAAGCCGACCTAAGGAGTGATACCTTATTGGAGAGAACATGAAATGTTGTAATTGTCAATAATAAGAATGACCAACGAGAGAACATTTGGTGACACTTCAGTATTGCGAGATTCTCATGGGAACGTTGTTTCAAAAAATGATATGGGAATGACTTCTCACCGACTTTATGACAGTGAATCTACAAGGTTATTGTTCAACAAGAAAATATTCTCACACATGTGAAATCTATGCTCTTAAGAGGTTATTATTCAACAAGAAAAATTTGATCACACATTTAAAACATATGAATGAGTAAATTTTTTTATTTACCACTTTTGTAGACACAAACATAAAAAAAAAGGTGTCAAACAATGATATTTCCATCAAATGTTTTTTCTTAATGAAAAAAAATAGAGGTGTTTCAACCAAGGACTCTAATTATTAACTAATTGGGACCGCTCATTTAATAATTTAAAACAAGCAGTTGACAACCAATGGGAGGAAAACAATTAGAGAGAGGTATGCTAGGATCTAACTTACATTTTTTTTTATTATTCATCCTCCATTCATTTTCATTTATGGATTTGATGATTTGTTGTTAGCAGGGGCGCCTTGCAAAGTGACAGAAGGAGTGAAGCAAAGAAGAGTTTCAATGGTTCCCATGAGGTAACGAGTTTATTTGTTGAGTTTGTTATATTAAAAGTATAAAATATTTTAGTACTAATGAGTTTAATGATATGCATATAAAATCCTTTTGGGTCAGTATATTTGATCCATTCAAAGTACAACATAGTTTTCTTCTTTTTCATTTTGTACTTAGTTATTATATGTATGATGTTGAATTCCATCTAGAATAGTTAGAAACAATGTTGGTCTGTGTAACAACCAAATAATTCTAAACATCATTAAGTTTCATAAGCAATTTTTTTTATAAACTGAGACAATAACTTCATAGCATAATATTGATTTTTATAATAGCAACTTCAGTAACTTAGATTTATCAATGAATAATGATTTTCTGGTAGAATGAAATAAATTCATAACTTAACAAATACCTGGTTCTGATGCTAATTTCCGTTTCCTCTTTGCCTTATTGCTGCCTTCCTTCTACCTGATACACAGATCAACCCTTCCACAAACAAGAAAATAACTGCCCAAAACTACTATCCTCCCTGCCAACTAGGAAAACTACCTAGCTCCAGGATATCTATGGATATCCTGGCCCCCATGCCCAAAACCTCCAGCAACTCGGTGCCTCAACTGATCAAAAGTCACAACCAGAAACTCTTTGCTCACAGCAAATGTCATCCGCCTCAGAAAAATCCATCCTCCGTCGAATGATCCCTCACGTAAACCTTCCTCCTCCCTTATTCCTCCTTCACCGACTCATGCAGTTACTTCTTCAACCACCTCCGTGCATGTCCCTTCTCCTTCCTTTAATGTTTTATCTTCTCGGGATTCATAGTCTCCCTCTCTGCATACGCAACCATTTTATAACATTTTTTTATTGATCTATTAAATTTATTTCTCAGGTCATTAAATGTGATCTGTAGTTAGAGTATTACTTAGTTAACCACAATTATTTTCTTTAATTAATTTTACTTTATAATCTTTAGACATTTATTCAACTAGGGTCGTTACAGTCTGAATTCCTGAAAGGATTCAAAATTTTTAAAACATGTATAAGAAGGTATGGAGTTACATTTAACAATAAATATTAAACTATTTGGCACTAGAAATAATTTATTCCTTATGTTTTTGTTTTATTAGTTCATTACCTTTGATACAATTTTCAATATAAAAGAAAATATCAAAACATGTAAATACTTTTCTTTTCTTTTATCAATTTCAATGTATTTTATTTATTTACTTTCCTTAGTTTAACTTTGATCAAATATTTACTCATTACAAAGAAAACAAAATATCATTTTTTTTCTTTATTTAGTTTAACTTTTCTTAACAACAACATTTAAAAGAAAAGAAAAGAAATTTGCACTTCACTATGTATGTTACTCTAACATAATTTTTGTAAACATTAACTAACTCTTTCGCTTACTTTAATTTTTCTTTTAGTTGTTTGAATTTAGCATTAGTACTTTTTTTTTCACACAAACTCTTCACTAACTTTTGTTTTAGTTACGTTTTATCCATAAAACAAGAAATAAGAAAATTACAAAGTTTCAAAAAATACATAAAATTAAATAATTAAAATCATACAAAGAAATTCATGTGTATACTTTTATGTTTTAGAGTCTAATGTGTTTCGCTTTCTAGACTTAAATCCTAGGGTGACATTATGTCCTCTTCTCTCCTAGCCTCATAGGAGGTTGAGATGTTGGTATTGAAACATTCTTGTTTCGACATGAGAAAACCATTCTTTAACTTGGAGGAAAATTCATACAGAAACACTTAGGCTCTAGTAACTATGTGGGAGGACTTCAAAATCATCATCAAGTCCCAATTCTACCCTATTATATATGTAGAGGACCAATGCATCAAATGGAATTACTTCAGGGAAAGGAATATATACAATGTACAAGAGTACAACACTGAGTTCGGAAACATGGCCATTGTGTTGTGTATCTCTTTAAAGAAATCATATGTAATCCTCAAGTATCTTGGGGGTTTACACAATCATCCATGAAAGAAGGTCATTCTCTTCAAGACAAGAAAAATGGATAAGGCATGTGTATAGTAACAATACATAGAAAATAGAGGCTAAAAGAGGGAGTATCCAAGTGGTTCAAAGTATAAAGAACACAAAGAAACTTCCAAGGAGGGGGAAAAGAAGTGGAAAATGGGAAAATATAAGAAGAAAAAAAGCACTACACATAAATGCAAAGATATTAGAAACAATTGCAATCATTGCAACATCGATGGCCACATTGATGAAAATTGTTGGAAAATGCATCGAGAGCTGAACCTGAAGAAGTACAATATTGATAGAAAGAAAAGTAACCTTCTAGCCACATATTTGAGCAATCATGTGGAAAGTAGCTCAGATGTGAATGGAAATATTTTCTGAACATATGTATAGAACGAGGTGAATCTAAGTATCCTTCATCACTAGGAAGAGAAGGATATGACCAAACCCTTTCACATCAATATTTATATCAAGAAGACCAAGGTAGATGTTATGTTTGATTTGGGTTCACATGTTAATCTAATAGCAGTGTATCTAGTCAACAAAATTGGATTGGAGGTTGACGATCATTCTATACCCTATCCATTAGGTTGGGAAAACAAGGATGTATAGATCAAGGTAGAAAAGTAGTGTAAGATTAAATTTATTGTAAGTGATGATTTTATAAATGAAGTATGATTAGATTTAGTTCCATTGGATGTATGTGGACTAGTGTTTGAAGTCCCTACATGTATATGAGGGATGTCATATTCATGTGGAGAACCAATCACTATTGCGTCATCAAGGAAAGGAAATCCTTCATCATCAATGCACACAAAGGAATATAAAAAATTTCACAAGTAAGTGCCCATCAAGCTAAGGAATTGATTAGTTCTAGAAAGAAATATGTTTTATTTTTTCTAAGAGAAAATCAGTCTATTGAAGTGTCATTAAAAGTAAAGACATCCCTCGAAGGGTGTACTAAAGAGAAGAAACATTATTTGGAGAAGTTTCTATAGGAATATAGAGGAGAGTTCCAAAATACTAAAGGGATATCACCTAAGAGGGAAGAGGACCATGAAATCGAATTATTTCCAAACTCCCCCTTGAAAAATATTAGGTTGTATAAATATTTAGTTATGGAAGAAAATGAAGTAAAGAAGCAGTTGCATCAATTGTTGGATTAGGGTGTGATTCAACCAAGCACCTCAGCTTCTGGGTCTCCCATCATGATTATACCCAATAAGGATGAGGCTTGGAGAATGTGTATCGATTACATGGAATTGAACAAAATTGCACTGAAGAATAGGTACCCTCTGCCTAATATCGATGATTTTTTTGGATAGGCTATAGAATGCTAAGTAATTCACTAGCATGGATTTGAAATCAGGATATCACAGGGTATGATTAAAATAGGAATATACTTGTAATACTTCCTTCAAGACACGACATGGTTTGTATGAATGGTTGGTTATGTCATTCAATTTATGAAATGCACCAATTACATTTATGATACTAATGAATGATGTTTTATTCCCTTATCTAGATTCATTTGTTATTGTTTATTTGGGTGATATACTAGTTTATAGTGATACCTTGGAGGATCACATCTCAAATCCTATGGAAGTGTTAGAGACACTGGAGAAGCACCAACTAGTGGCCAATCTTGAGAAATGTGAGTTTACTTAGTAGCCTTTTGTGTATCTATGGTATGTGATAAGTGGAGGAGAGCTCAAGATAGATCCTGTCAAGATGGGGGCCATCATGAAATGGCCAGTTCCTACAAATTACACAAAGGTTAGTAGCTTTGTTGGGGAAGCATAAGAAAAACAACAATTATTTCCCTTTTTAAATTTTATCCCTCAAAATATTTTTCTAAATTAATTGAATTCCTTGCCCCCTTCTTGTCACATGATTAATGATTATTATTATTATTATTTATTTATTTTCATTTTTATTTTTTATCTAAATATATCATTTTTTATCACAAGTATCACTTAGACCTAGATTTTATTTTCCTAGGATGGGCGACATTTTATTAGGGAAATTGTTTTAAATCTTTCTCATCACAATATTCATTCTAAGGCCATCTAGGTTTATTCATTTATTATTTAACAACGCGATGTTCCCTTCGAGACGCACTAGTTTCCCCAAGGGTGCCACTCACCTCATGATGTTTCCCTTGTGTGGTGTACCCTTCAGGACACACTACATGCTCCAAGGGTTCCACTCGCCTCTTTCCATTTTTCTTGCGCGACGTGCACTTCAGGATGCACTATGTGCTCCAAGGGTTCCACTCACCTCTTGACTGACTTGGTAGATATAAAAAAAACCTAGAGTCAATACTCCGCTATGTGAGCTTGTGGGAGAATAAGGGCCTCTAAGGAATAATTCCCTTACCTTATTGCATGCCCCTTAGAATCATCATGAGAAAATGTCGCAGTCTGTCCTCAGGACATCGTGGGTCTTCTCGATCTAGGTAGTCATTAATCTACAGTTCGAGCGACAATGGGAGTGCTAGTAGGTTATGGCAGTGTTGTTGTCCACACCTTTCCCTAAACATCTCTGATAGTCATGCGTGACCACTCTACTCCACATGTGAGTTCGATCGACAAGCTAACGTCAACCTGCATTATCAATGAATCATGTCCGAAATGAGATCCATAATCATAATATCTAATTATATGAACATATTTCATATAAACAACAATAAAACCCAATAGTCTACTCCCTGACTCAATTCGGAGTCCAAGGGATTCATCAATGCCTATGCATCCTCTAGATCCAAAATCCTTCACACTCAAGAGAACCAAGTCAATAGCACTTGTCTAAGTCAATACAACAAAATAACATATAATCACATCCATAATGCCTCATAATCATAATCAATGACCAATAATATAATAATTTGGATCAGTTGCAAGCAAGTGTTCTCAAGAATAAGTCCGTTCATTGTCCGTAGGAGAGGGATGTTACATCAACCCCCTCTTGGTCTAAACTTCATCCTGAAGTTTCATAGTATATGAGTGTCAAAAAATGTTTATCACAATATCATAAGCTTCTCTATTAAACACACACAAAAAACTGTTGGTGCATATCATATGTGTCCTCCCAGGTCGTCGAGTGTAGACTATAGTTGTCCCACTAGACCTTGACCTGATCTATAATTTGATGCCATAGTGGCCGAATGCGATGACACATTATGAATATCGGATTAGTCGTGAGTGCACCCTCATCCGACACCTGCAAGGTGCTCAATTCAAACATGTGTAGGATCACTAATCATAATGTCTCAAACAAAGACGTGAAAGACATCGTGCATACGCCTCAAGAATTAGGCAAGGATAGTCAATAGGCCATAGGCCTCTCCTTTCAACAATATCATAGGTTACCACGAACCTAGGAGATAGTTTAGCCCCTTTTTACAACTTGATCTAACTCTTATGTGGTTCATCTGGAAGAATACTCAATTGCCACATTGTAACTACGACCGTCATGATGGGCATCGACATAACTCGTTTTTCGATCCTATGCTTGTTTGTTCGTTTGTCTTAGTTTTCATTTAATATTCCATTTCTTGGATTGCTTCTGGTCCCACAAGTACCCTATCCTCAAGTTGATCCCAACTCAAAGGCGTCTAACACGGTCACCCATAAAGAAACTCGCAGGGCACCATATTAATGGTGCTTTGTTAACTATTGTCAAATGTGAATTCTACCAGGGGAAAGAATTCTTCCCAATGCTTATGTTGTTCCATCACGTATGCACAACATGTATTTCAAGATTTGGTTTGTTCATTCGGTCTTCCAATCTGTCTTCGGGTGATATGCAATACTAAATTTAAGTTGGGTTCTCAAGGGCTCTTGGAAACTAGTCCAAAATAATCCAGTAAACATTGATCCTTGATCAGATATAATCCTCTTAGGAATGCCCTGTAGACTCACAATATCACCGATGAAATATATAGCTATGTCAAGTGCTTGATACGTCATACACACATGAATAAAATGAGAAATCCTTGTCCGAGTGCCGACTACTATGAAAATCGAGTCATGTATCCTTACCGTCAGTGCAAACCAAACAATGAAATCCATTGAAATAACCTCCCATTTTGATTTTGGAATAATGTGTGGCTATAGTAATCCTATTGGATGCCTATGTTTAGCCTATACTTCCTGAAATTCTATACATTTGGCCACATAGTTTACTATGTCTTCCTTCATTCCCTTCCATAAGAATAAGGGTTTAAGGTCTTCCCTCATCTCCGTGACTCCCGGGTGAGCCATGTACACTGTTGTGTGAGCCTCATTTAGGATTAAACTCCTCAACTCGTCATTCGGTGGTACATAAATCCAATTTTTAAACCTCAATAATCCATCATCGTCAAATGTAAATCCTTGAAATATTGGTAACATCATTGTGTTTTGTCCGATAAAATCCTCGACCTCTTTGTACCAGTCATCGTCACACTATAAAGTTAGAATCATTTCATGTAGATTCGTTTGAAGAGGTAACATAGAAACGATGTGTGGTCTCCGAATCAATGCATCTGCCACTCAATTCATTGTTCCTTTTAGCTAAGTAATATTGAAATTGTACCTGCTAAGCAATTCTGACCAATGTCGTCGCGCGTTCAGGTTGCTTTGTGTAAATATGTGTTTTAGTCCACAGTGTTCCATATTTAGTTCAAAATTTCATCAGGAATCCTCCGAAGTCTTCCTTGGATGCATCAGTGCATACCAAGAAGTCTGCATCCATGATAGGGAACTTTAGTATCGGTGTTGTTGTCAATATCTTCTTGATCCTCCGAAATGATTCTGCGCATTTCTCTGTCCCAATAACTTCTTGTTCTTCTTCTGCAATTCCGTGATTGGATTTTCTATATTTAAAAATCCCTCAACAAGCCGTCGATAGTATCCTGCTTAACCCATGAAGCTACGCACTTCCAGGACATTAGTCTGCAGGCCATTCCATAATAGCCTCAACCTTTTCTAGATCCATGATGATACCTTCACCCGAGATGACATGCCCTAAGCAGTGGATCTTTGATTGATAAAATGAACATTTGGACAATTTCCCATACAATTTGTGCTCTTCCAGACACTGTAGTACAAAGCGCAAGTGTTCATCATGCTCCTCTGTCATCTGAGAGTAAATCAAAATATCATCAATGAATACTTGGATGAACTTCTCCAAGTACTCGTAGAACACCCTATTCATCAAACTCATAAATACCCCTGGGATGTTTGTCAGTCCAAACGGTAAAAAAATCAACTCATAATGTCCAAACCTTGTCTTAAAGGCGTTCTTAGGGACGTCATCCTCCTTCATTTGTAACTAGTGATACACTGATCACAAATTGATCTTGGAAAACACCGTCACACCCTTCATCTGATTGAACAAATAATCAATCCTTGGTAATGGATACTGATTCTTGATTGTTTCCTTGTTCAATTGATGATAGTCAATGCAGAGTCTCCACGAACCATCCCTCTTTTGTATGAAAATAACAGGCGCACCCGATGGTGACACACTCAGACGTATAAGTCCCAGGTCTAGCAATGCCTTCAGCTACATTCTTAACTCATGTAACTCCAGGGTGGACATCCAATAAGGCATTCTAGCTATCAGTTCAGTGCTCAGTTTTAGGTCTATGGTAAACTACAATTCCCTCTCCTGCAGCATCCCAGGTAACTCCTCCAAAAAGACGTCTGCAAACTCTCTTACCACCGGTAGGTGTTCTAGACCTTCCGCTACTCCTTTTTCATTCAACAGAAGGATTGCATAAATATTACATCCCTTGTGCATGCTCTTCCGTAACTGCAAGGAAGAGATAAATCTCAGGGAAACTCCCTGGTTTCGACCTACAGTCACATGTCTTTATCCCTCATCATCGACCAAGATCAACCATTTTGTCTTATAGTTGAGTATCACCTCATGTGATTCCAACCAATCCATACCGATCACGACATCATAATATCTTAATATCGTGACATACAGGCTGGCCTGGTGATAAACTCTCCCAGGTTAAGGGTATAATCTATAACCCTTCCTCCAACCTTTTGTTTGGATTCTAAAGCCATCTCTACAAAGATAAACTCAACTTGTTTGACTGACTTTAACTTAATCCTTTTTAGCATTGGACTAGAAATGAAACTGTCGATAGCACTAGGATCTATCAAATACTAAGGGTTTGGTCAACAACAGTACCTGACGTCTCGAGAGTAGTCGACTGGTGCTCTGCTTGGCAGTTATTCACTGTTGCATGAATCCGATGGGCCTTGCCAAAAAATCCCATGGTAGTGGGTCCAGTTGATCCAAATGCTCCGAGACTTTCCTCTGGGCAGTAATACTAGTAATGTGGCTCCCAACAATGCAACATAACTTCTTTGGTCTAGTAATGTTGGTACCTGTTAGCGATATGTCTTGTAAGGGGGTTATAATGCAAAAGATTGGGTTAAAAAACCCACTTGTCCTAAGTTATGGGTGATAATGCGCCCGCAGTAAACAATGTGCAAGTTCGAGCGGCTGCGATTCATGCGCCCGAATCAACGACGCGTATTGAATTATGGACCCCCCTTGCCCTTCTACCTTTAAGTAGAGGGGGGGGGGTCCAGAATCGCGGGCACACCTCTCCAAGGGTCCGGAATCGAGCAAGTAGTTTTCAATGGCTGAGATTACAGCACCCGGATCAACGGTGCTTGGACAACCCCGTCCTTTTCAGCCACTCTGGGTTTAACCGGCATGGGCCTTTCTCTCATCATGTCATCCTCCTTTCCACCATTCTCCTGCTGCCATGTGTCATCCATCCACCTCCCCTCTATGGTCTGAGTAGCCTTCCTTCCTTCTCATCATCCACACACCGTCTACCCCGTGTCAACTTCCCTCCACATCAGCCTCCCACCAAAAGGTGTCCATCGCTTCTTCTCTCCTGCCTCCTCCTCTTATCGTCTTTTTCCATGTGTCCCCCCCCCTGTAACCCTTCTCATGCCTAGCTACTTCTTTCATGTCCTCATAGTTTCGGCCCCATCACTCCATTCCCGTACCCCCACCTTCCATGCTGGCCTCCACGCATATCCTTTAAGCCAGTCAGTTATTCCAGGTGGCGACATATGAGGTCCTCCACGTCCTGAAGGTGTCGAGTTGGTCGGGCTGTCCTCGATCTCGAGGAAGCATTTATTGAAGCAGTTGATGGTGGTTAGATATCGCCTCCGCCATAATGGGAAAGCACGGCCATGAATTTAAGGCACGTCGATTCGCCGTTGGAACTGTCAAAGAGTCATATTGTGTCTGACATAAGTTGCACAATCTTTCGGAGGTTGACTGTCAGAAAGCCATGCAGATGCAAAGCTTTCAATGCAGTGTCTTGATTTTGATGTCGTTGTAGTTCTAAGTATATGTAGTCATTTTCGCCATTTTTGTATCTATCGATGGTAGATCTAATCTCTCGGCTGTAAAGTTTTCACGACCATTCTGTTTTTCTGGTTATGTAGTTGTGTTTGAGATTTCTTGTTTTATGACAAACAGTTTCCCTTTTTCATCTCTGTTTTCGTCTTATGCTGGAGATTTCATGATCGAATGCTTCGTATGAATTAACACAGTTATGTTATGGTAAATGATTTATTGTGGCATTGTTGTTTCTCTGGTTCCCCGCGTTTGGAAGTAAGAAGATCTTGTTTTCAGATGCCTGCTCGCATCGTCTGTTAGAAGCTTGATGCTTGTAGCAGACATTTACATCTTTCTTATGAAGTCTTCCCCCTACTCACCCTTATTACAACTCACTGTTTGAAGTTTATCAAGACCTCACTCATTCATGCATGCCTGGACCAACTTCTGAGTTGAGACGATACTGTTCTGAGTTTTCTTCCATTTGATCATCTCTTATAAACCAATCGTGACATTAAACTGATGGGTGTCAGGCTTTTCTCTTGCAAGAAATCTAGGAGTGACTTCTGACGCTAACATTTCTGGCGTCGTTGCCGGGGACGAAGTTGAATATTTTCCCTGGATTTGAACGACAAAGATCAATTGATTCTGAAGGTGCATCAGATATCATAACTCGAAGATTGCTACTGTGCACCTAGCGAATCCACTGTGATGACTCCGCTGGGGAGAACCTGTTCTATCAATTGTGGCTTTGAGAGGCAGACACACGAGGTCTAATCCACACTTTCCTTTAACTACACCAGGATCTGACTCGGAAGCGGTGCGCAGAAAGGGAAATAGCTCTGCGAAAGAAGTTTCCATTGCCAAAACAGGTAATGCACCTTCCCCTTCTATGAGAACTCCTTTTTCTTATTCTCATCTTCCTAGTCGTCCTTCTTCTGAGGTTTCCCGTTTTCTAAATTTCGGGAGTGTTCCTGCTGAGTTTTCTCCTCCTGGTCTGGCACCAGAAAGAGAGATCCTTGTCACTCCCTCCTCCCTAGAAGTTGTTCCCCAACACAGACTTCAAACCATTGAAGGTTTCACTACCCCTCCTTTTATTACTGTTGTTACACAGAGAGGAGCATCTGCACGTTCAGATCCCTTAACCTTCTCTCTGCTTTCCCTGTCCTCTCCTTCATCTCCCATTTATACTCCTTCTCCTTTGAGTTCTCCTCTACCTAATACCCCTATGGCTAGTTCTAATCCCCCTCTGAATAGAATGGACGCCATAGTCGCTGCTAGATATGCTCCTTTAATCCTACCACATCCTGTGAACCCCCTCCCTGCTGGAGATTACTTGAAGTACATGCCCAAGTTCAGTGGGGAGGGAGACATAACTGCTGAGGAGAACTTGGATTCTTTTTACAGTTATGCAGACAACCTAAACATTGAAAATGAATATGTCTGGATGAGGGTTTTTGTCCAGAGCCTGGAGGGTGAGGTCAGGAAATGGTTTAGAGGACTGACCCCAGGATCTATTGCTGGAATTGAGGCTCTAGATAATGTTTTCCTAAGACAGTGGGGAGACAAGAAGGATTATAAATATTACATGACAGAGTTTGGGGCTCTGAAGAAAATGGATGGAGAGTCTGTCTCTGACTTCTCCAAAAGATTCAATAAGATGTATAACAAGATTCCTGCACAGATAAAGACTTCAGAAGCCTCAGCTCAAATTTCATATGCTAGTGTATTTGACCCTGATTTATGTCTCGTATTAAGAGAAAGAAGAGCCACCTCTTTAGCTCAGATGCAAGATGCAGCTATAGAAGTGGAATCCAACATATTGGCAGCTGACAGGCTGAGAAACCAAGCCAACAAAGACAGAAGAAAGGAAAAGTCGGAAGCCTCAACTTCCAACCCATCATCGCCTCACCCTCAAGTAAATGAGCTGGCCCAAGTAATGAACTTCCTTAAAGAAGAGGTGGAGAGATTGAAGGTTGAAAGGAAGCAAATGTATAGAGGTCCTCAGAACATAGAAAACAAAGGAGGTTTTAGAAGACCAAATAATATTTCTTCGCCGACTATGCACAGAGAAAGAGGAAGAGACAAAGAGGACCAAAGAGTTTAGGCTCCCTTTCAGAACAATCTTGTTGCTGATGAAGAAGATGGGGAAACAGACGAGCCTGATCGTAAAATCCACTGCTTAGAAGTCACTCCTCCTTTCCCTCGTCTCAATCAGGCTACTTACGAAGATTCTCTCATGGATGGTCAGCTAAATGAATTGAGCAAAGGAGACAAAGCTAGCGGGGGTCGAGGCAGGTACAACCTGAGGTCCGACAAAAGGATAGCAGCACCTGATGTTCCTGAGAAATCCACTAGAACAGAAAAACCTACTAATGAAGTAGCAGATGCCCACAAAGGTAAGAAGGCTCAACCTCTCTCTCCCATTGTCCATAGTCATGTTCCTGAAATTAGAGAAATTCCAAAGCCTATGTCTCCTTTCAATTTCAAACATGAGATTCAAAAGGTCAGAATTCCCGTGTCACTCATCGAGTTAATTAAACATGGGGAATTTAAAAAATGCCTCTCTGAGCTGTTGAAGTCTGAAGCCTCATACCCTCTCACAGAATCCATAAACCTCCAAGATGAAAGGCCTGCACTTGTCCTAGGTCCCATGGTAGAAGACAGAGATGATTCATCCCCTCCCTTCTACACCTCCTTGAACATACATGACAAAGTACTGCACAATTGTTTGATGGATTCAGGGGCCTCTCACAACCTCATGCCTAAATCTGTCATGGAAGAATTAGGATTAGAAGTCACCAGAGCCTATAGTGACCTCTATTCCTTTGACTCTAGGAGGGTACAATGTTTGGGAGTCATCAAGGACCTGGTAGTGTCATTGTTTCAGCTGCCCATGAAGAGTATGGTAATGGATATCGTGGTAGCTGATGTTCCCCCCAAGTTTGGCATGCTATTATCAAGATCTTGGATAAAGAGACTTGGAGGGACATTACAAATGGATCTCACATATGCCACCATTCCAGTCTTTGAGGGGGAACATAGGAGATTGTACAGAGAAGACCAGCTAGCCTACATTGTTAGTGATGAAGAAAACCCCACCAATCACCCCATCTATTCCTTGGACACTGATTTAGGCTCCAGCCTACTGCACCTCACCCACACCCCTAAGACTCCTTCGCAGATCAGAAAGCAGCTCACTCTTAATCAGGAAACACCCCCTCCAACCACCTCTGTTTGGAATATGTTCTTTGATGGAGCTTCCTCCAGTATGGGTGCAAGTGTTGGGATAGTGTTCGTGTCCCCTTGTCAAGAGACCATATCCCTGTCATACAAGTTGGAATTCGAAGTCACCAACAATGTGGCAGAGTATGAAGCTCTAGTTTTTGGGTTAAGAGCTGCACAAGAAATGGAAATTAAAGAGACGGCTGTGTTTGGAGATGTCGAGTTGATCGTTCAGCAAGTCAAGAACGTTTATAAAGATAATAATCCTCGGCTCAAGAATTACAGGAATGAGGTATGGGACCTGGTTGATAATTTCTTCCTGTATTTTAACATTTCCTACATTCCAAGGGGAGAGAATATTTCGGTCAACTTTTTAGCTTTCACAGCTAGTGTGCTCAAAGTTCCTGCGCTGCCCACTGTAAAGTATAGGCCCTCTGTACCAGACAATGTCAAGCATTGGAAGGTATTTGAGGATGATCAAGAGGTCGAAAAGTTTCTTCAATTCGTTGATGACTTTTCTGCGTCACACATAGATGAAGATCCTGACGTGGAAAGTAACCATCACCCTGGAGAATTTTTAAATAAAATTGTTGATCATCAGATTATACAGCTACCAAGAAACCACATACCAAAAGGACTAATCCCATTAGAAAGGTGGTTTGACGGGAACGATGTGGCAGTGAAGGGTAGAGTTTCAGGTGATGATGCTGAAACGGCTGAATGCAACATAGGCACACCAGAGGAGCCCAAGTTTGTCAGGTTGTCAAGGAGTTTGACCAAGGAGCAGAGGGCCGAATATACTGAGTTGTTGAGGGAGTTTGCTGATGTGTTTGCTTGGACCTATGAATACCTCAAGACATATGACACATCGGTCATTGAGCACAAGATCCCACTAAAGGAAGAGGATAGGACATTCAAGTAGAATCTAAGATAGATAAATCCCACGTTGCTGCCTGTCATGGAGAGGGAAGTGAAGAAGCTACTGGATGCCCAGATCATTGTCCCCTTGAGATATTCTGATTGGGTGGCCAATTTGGTCCCAGTGAGGAAGAAGAATGGAGAAATCAGACTCTGTGTCGATTTCAAGAACCTGAACAGAAGTTCGAGGAAGGACAACTATTCCCTACCCAACATGGAACATATATTTCAAAAGGTCACTGGCGCATCTAGAATATCTATGATTGATGGATTTTTTGGTTACAATCAGATATCAGTCATGCCTGAGGACAGGGAAAAGACAGCCTTCATCACTCCTTGGGGCACATTCATGTATGCCAAAATGCCTTTCGGACTGATGAATGCGGGAGCAACATTTCAGCGAGCCATGGACATAGCCTTCATCGGGGAAAAAGATGAGTTTGTGGTGATTTATCTAGATGACATAACAATCTTTTCCAAGACTAAAAAAGAACACCGCTACCACTTGAAGAAGGTTTTCCAGAAGTGTTAGAGGTATGGCCTATCTTTAAACCCCAGGAAATCATTATTCACTATGCAAGAGGGAAAGATGTTAGGCCATATAGTATCAGCAAAGGGAGTAAGGATTGATCCCGACAGTGTAGAAGCCATTCAGGCCCTGTCCCTTCCCAGATCTAAGAAAGAGGTTCAGGCATTTTTGGGAAAGATTAATTTTCTGAGAAGATTTGTTTCAAATTTTGCTGAGTTGGTGAAACACATCACAGCCATGCTCAAAAAGGGGAGTGAAGTAAGATGGACCTCTGCACCCAGGAAATCTTTCGATCAAATAAAGAAGGCGTTGACTAAGGCACCTGTGCTAATCAGTCCCGATTATTCCAAAGATTTTCTGATATTTTCTTTTGCTTCTTTTGATACAGTAGCAGCAGTCTTACTGCAGAAAAATGATCAAGGACAAGAGCAGCCTATTTCCTTCTTTAGCAAGGCACTGAGAGATGCAGAACTCCGATACGAGATCATGGAGAAGCAGGCTTACGCCCTGGTGAAAGCCCTCAAGGCTTTCAGAGTCTATGTCTTGCATTCAAAAATCACTGCATATGTCCCTTCAACCTCTATGAAGGGCATTCTTATACAGCCTAACATAGATGGGAGAAGAGGTAAATGGATCGCTAATATCCTAGAATTTGATCTGGAGATTAAGCCCACCAAGATGATAAAGGGGCAGGGTTTAGCCAAGTTGTTGGTTGAATCCAATTGCAAAGTCTTGGGAATCAATTGCATCACTGAGCAAGCTGAGTCATCCAACAGAAGTTCTCAAAGAGCTATGCCATTAGCAACGTGTGTCTGGTACCAAGATATCTTGTACTTTCTGCAAGAATTGAAGCCTCCTGATGGGATGGAAAAAAGAAAGGCAAGGGCTTTAAAGCTCAAAGCTGTCAGGTATTGCCTCATTGGCCAAACCTTGTATTGGAAGGACCATCTGGGGGTACTACTAAGGTGTCTAGACCTGCAGCAAGAACATAAGGTTATGATCAATTTCCATAGTGGTCTCTATGGAGGTCATCATTTCTGGAAGACCACAGCGCACAAAATCCTCCGAGCCGGGTATTATTGGCCCACCTTATTTCCTGATGTCTGCAGAGAAATCAGAGCTTGTATCAAGTGCCAGAAATTCTCAGGAAAGCAGCAGCTCACATCCATGCCCTTAAATCCCGTGGTAGTCTCAGCACCCTTTCAGCAGTGGGGATTGGACTTCATCGGGGAAATTCATCCCCCCTCAAGTGGCCAGCACAGATGGATTCTGAATGCAACCGACTACTTCACCAAATGGATAGAAGTTGTCCCCACCAGAAGCACTTCTCACAAAGTAATTATCAACTTCCTGGAGGACATCATAACGAGGTTCGGTTGCCTGAGTAGAATCGTCACTGATAATGCCTCTCCCTTTCGGTCTGAGCCTCTGGTCAATTTCTGTGAACTGTTCGAAATTTCACTGATTCATTCTACTCCCTACTATCCTCAAGGGAACGGACTGGCAGAATCTTCCAATAAAAGCCTAATCAAGATTATAAAGAAGCTACTGGAAGACAATAAAAGGGCTTGGGACTCAAAGCTTAAATTTTCTCTTTGGGCTGATCGGGTAACAACAAAGAAATTGTTGGGCATCTCACCTTTCCAGCTGGTTTATGGAATAGAGGTTGTTTTCCCCACTCATCTCGCCTTATCGGTGGCTAAATTCCTCCAAGACCTTGAAGGAGAGCCTAACCATATGCTCAGAAGGATTCATCAGATGGTGGAAGTACAACAGATCAAAGAACAGGTCAGGGACAGAGCCTACAATCATCAGCAGAAAATCAAGCAGGCTTTTGACAAAAGGAGAAAAAAGAAAGAGTTCGAGCAGGGTGATCTGGTGCTCAAATGGGATGCACCCAGGCAGGAAAAGGGCAAGCACAGTAATTTTGATGCCCTCTGGTTCGGGCCTTTCAATATCCTTGAAGTATTTTCAAACAACACTTACAGTTTGCAGGATCTCGAAGGCAAAGAAGTTTTTAGTGGCCCAGTGAATGGGCACTTCTTGAAGAAATGTTTTCTGTGAGACATAGTTCGCTCTTTTTGTTTTGTTTTGTATATATTGTTTTTGTCCTTGTTTTTCGGACTAATAAATGACTCCATAGCCCAACAACAAAGGCACTGAATCTGCAAAAGAGTTCTTAGAGCATCACAGGGACGACTCTATCCTCCATGGAGCCATATGTTAGCGATATTTCTTGTAAGGGGGTTAGAATGCAAAATATTGGGTTAAAAAACCCACTTGTCCTAAGTTATGGGTGATAATGCACCCGCAGTAAACAATGTGCAAGTTTGAGCGGCCGCGATTCATGCACCCGGATCAACGGCGCGTATTGAATTCTGGACCCCCCTTGCCCTTC
>JZKD02S1674814.1:237605-248257 GCA_000966675.3 Picea glauca
AAAATGGCCCCGGAAGTTAAAACCTGCTAAAAATAGTAAATTGCCAAAATTGCCAGAAAACTGTTTTGAGCCAGTCGGAAAAGGTGGGTGGCCACCGATATCCACCTAGATCAAAGATTTTGGACTAGTTTCCAAGAGGCCTTGTGAACCCAACTTAACTTTAGTACTACGTATCACCCTGAGACATACAGGAAAACCAAATGAATAAAACAAGTCTTGGAAGACATGTTGCTGATGTATGTGATGGACCAGCAAAAGTGTTGGGAAGAATTCTTGGCACTAGTAGAATTTTCTTATAACAACAGTAACCAAAGCACCATAAATATGAAGAATTTTGAGTTTCTTTATGGGCGACCATGTCAGACGCCTTTGAGTAGGGATTGACTTGAGGATAGGGTCCTGGTGGGACCAGAAGTGATCCAAGAAATGGAAGATCAAATGAAAACAATAAGATCAAGGATCAAAGAATTGCAGGATCGACAGAAAAGTTATGTCGATGCATGTCGTGTCGACCGTAGTTACAAAGTTGGGGATCGAGTCTTCTTGTGGGTAAAACTACATAGGAGTTTGATCAAGTTTGGAAAGGGAGGTAAACTCTCTACTAGGTTCATTGGAACTTTTGATATTGTGGAGAGGAAGGGGCCTGTGGCCTATCGACTAATCTTGCCTGATTATTTGAGGCGTATGCCCAATGTTTTTACGTATCTATTTTGAGACATTATATTAGTGATCCTACACATGTTATTGACATGATTTACTTGCAGGTATAGGACGAGGGGGAGCTCAGGACTAAGCTGATCTACATCCTAGATCATCTCATTTTAAAGCTATGACATTGAACAGTAGATCAAGTCAAGGTCCAGTGGGACAACTATAGTCCACACTCGACGACCTGGGACAACACATATGATATGCACCAACAATTTCCATTTTTGTTTCATAGATATACTTATGATAATGTGAGACACATTATTCCATCACTTATATACTATGAAACTTTAGGACGAAGTTTAGACCAACAGGGGGTGTATGTAACATCCCGCTCTTATGCGCACTGAGCAAACTTATTCTTTGAGGACACTTGCTTGCAAGTTTTTATAAACCTAATTTTCACCAAGCCTACATACCTGGCCCTAGGCCTCACTACTTGCCTTTTTCTTGAGCCAAGCTCTTCCAAAAAGCCTATTTTTTTATCCATATTCACCCTGGACCACTATAGACCACGTATGCACATATGCATACACATGCTAGCCTTCTACAACCTGTGTATACTGACAAAAGCATGAAAAATGAAAATTTACATATGGGAAATAGAGTTTCGGGAAATTGCTAAAACTATTTGACTGCCTATGGCTAGTCATTCAACCGGATAACTACCTATAAAATAAGGGGTAGGGGTCCCATTTGAAGAAGAATCAGAGTATAGAAACTCTGCCCAAATTTATCCTCCCTTTGCCCCAATTTCCTACAATTGTATTGTGAGGTTGAGTAGTTGGTTCATTTTGAAGAGGATCCCAGGACCAGGTTCGAGGAGCAGTGCTGACCACATATTGTAAGTTTACTCTTGTGAAGATTAATACAAAAAGAAATAATTTTTTCATCCCACCATAACATGTGTTCAAATTATGTATTTATTTTATGATACTGTCACATCTAACCCAACAATTAGTATATGAAATGCATGTTTGCAGCACTTTGTTTGTCCATGTGTGAATGCAAGTCATCTTTGGGAGGAGGCTTGCAGTCAAGGAGTGAGTGAAAGAGAAGGGATTGACATCAAATGAAGGATTCAAGGTAGAGTTACCTAATCTTGTTTGCCCCTTTGTATTGCATGAATGGGGGGTTTTGTTTTCGAAGAATAGGAAAAAGTAGAGGCCTTTAAATGGTCATTTTCAGCATGCATGATTAGAGCCCTTTAATGTTAAGTCCATAAGAGGGATTTCCCACTCACATCAAAACTAGTGACCATACTGGGGAGTCTCTAGGGCTCTTTGGGGAATTTTTATTGGGTATTTTTAAATTGGTTTTACTACCTTTTTTGAGTTTCTGCAAGAAGTCTAAGTGTTCATGGATTCTGGTTCTCAATACCTTTCTTCCCTCCTCTCCTTACTAGACTATTTATTTTATATTTTTGAGAGTCTTAAGAGGCATACATGACCTGTAGTGGGATAGCCTGCGTATGCACATACCCTACCTTTAGTCAGCCCACGTATCTACACATGCTGATGAAGTGCTAGCTGTGTGTTAGAGAATCCAGAAAATCCTTCGTAGGAAGAGGTAGTCATCCTCTCCCCTGCAGAAGTGATCCTTCTCAGGGGTCTTTTGGGTCCTTATAGGTCTCTATTGAATAGTCAATAGTCAGGTAAAACCCTCAGTATTATCTTTGTTTTGCTATATTTTTATTGCCTCTTTTCATCAAAGTAAGTTTTTTTTTTTAACCTTTAAGGGGTGTTGGTGTTCAATACCAGTATTTTTTGCTTAAGCTTAGTTGCTTATCTTTCAATTTTTGAAAAGTCTCAGAGGCACACATGGCCTGCGATGGGCATGCCCATGTGCATACAAACCCTGCACTGAGATAGTCTGTGTGCATACGCTGGTTGTTGAAGTAACAGTCGCGTGTCTATTTAGAAAATTTTGAGGAGGCATTCATCCTCTTCCCTGTCAAGTTTCGCTTCCTAGGTTTTTTTCTTGTCTGATTATGGTATCTGTCATAGAAGTTTTAGCCTAGGTTGGACTCCATCATAGCTTGCTTTTTCATTAAAAAGATTTCTTGTGTTTCCTAGCTTTTTAAACTTATTTTTAGCTTGAAATTTTAAGAATTGTGCATTCATCAGTCTCTTTTAGAATCTTTTGTTATTTCTGCTTTGATTGGAAGAAAATATAAAAAAAAAACTTATTTTGTTAGATCTCTTTCTTTATTGGCATTTTCTTTGCATTGTTATATGAAAAAGAAAAAGAAATTATCATAGCATTGTGTTTTCTTCTAATTTTAAAAGCATTTCAAAAGAAAATAAGAAAGATAATCGTTCTTTTCCAGTGTTCATGTAAGTCTCATCATTTTTCGCAAGAGTCTTAACAACATCAGTTGCACTACTGTACCCCTTTTGATTAAATAAAGCCTTAAAAAGAATTCTAATTAAAAATAACTAGACTTTATGTTTGTAGGGTCCATCAACTAGATTAGGCTAGAGCCTTGATTTAGGTTGGAGAGGAAACTCTTCAAAGCTATAAAACAAACATACGAGTATGTGATAAGGAGTGTAGAAGTCTAGTAATGTGGAAATTATCTAGGACCCCCCTCTAACACAGGGTCTAAACACGAGGTCACGTGTGGAAAGGTAGCAGAGATAACCCCTCGAAATTCGGACCAAGCGTAGTGGGGAACACATATAGAGGACTTGTCTTGGGATTCTGTTGATCACATTTTCCATGGATCTTTGTGGGTCTCGAATCTGTTCAAGGTCCTCAGTCATCTTATGGAACACTTGATTTTTATACCCTTGATAGGTTTCGGGCTTGATACCCTACTCATTGTGGTCCACCGGATTGTCGATTGTACCCTCATGGTGATTCTTCACGAGCAGGAAACCTATTTGCCTTTATTTTAGGGACTTACATAGGTGACCGCAGGGGTATACCACAGTACCTAGGGTAGACATCGGGCCACTATTTGTAAAGTATACTCAGAGGGTTCTTGTGTATTCAAGTTTCACTTACACCGGTAAGTTGCTCTAGTGTTGGTTGGTGTAACTGTTCTTCCAGTTAGTTAGTCATTTGCTTGATTTGCGTTTAGGAACTTTTAGCTTGTACTCTATGCTCCCTAGTTTTCCATAGTGATTTAGTCAGTCATGGCTTTGGTTTTTTGACCTAGGCTAGTAGACAACCCACTCCACCAGTTGCAAGGACTTTCCGGTCTTCCGGTTAAGAACGTGGAGTTGCCTCTTTATAGGCATTGTTTTGATAACACTGGTCTGCCATAATCAGTGTGTGAGACTTTTACGAATTTGAATGATTCTGCAAGGGGAAAACCTATTCATAAGATATTCATGGCTAAATTTCCCAACCATACCAACCAAGGAACCCCTTTGCAAGGGGATTCTTGTGATTTTCCCTTCTTCGGAAATGTTGGTGTCTCTTTGATGGCCACTTTGTAGATTCCTGGGTTGAATGTGGGACTACCGGTTTGGTTGGGTACCATTCCAAATGTCCGGAATGCTCTTGACACTTCTCAGTTAAGCACCATAATTCATGGGCACCCTGTTTATGGTTATTCATAAGAAAATTCTTCTCCTCCTCCTTCTCCCGCCTCTGGTGAAAGTACAATACTTACTAGTAACCATAAGTCTAAACGAAAAATAAAGAGGAAGAACAGGAATAAGAAATCACCAACCTTTGTGAGTCATGTTGGAGATCAGTTGACAACCTCTGCAAGTCACGTTGAATACCAACACCCAACCTTTGCAAGATATGATGGAGGCACACACCCACCCTCTGGAATTCATACTGGGGGAAAGAGTCTAGTCACTGCTAGTCATCTTGGTAATAGGTCTGTAGCCTCTGCAAGTCAAGTTATTGACCCATGAACAGCCTCTGCAAGTCATGTTGGAGATGTGAAACCAACCACTGCTAGTCATGTTGGGGCCATCAATTCTATTGAAAAACCTAGACAGATAAGATGTAAGCCTAATTTCCCTTGTAATCTTTACAAGGGAGATCACCTTACTCATATGTGCCCTGGAATTCTAGAGGTACAAATATTGTGGTCCCTGTCTGCAAGCTCTTCTGATTCTGAGTGTTATGAGGTTTCCTCACAGTCTATTCAACCATTGGTTGAGAAAGTGGTCATGCCAATGCAGTCATCAGTTGATCCCACTCCTCTTTTGGGGGCTGAAGTGTGTGACATCCCCCCCCAAAAAAGATTTTTTTTTTTGTGCAGGAAATTTATTTCTGTTTTTAGCAAATTCGAATCTGGAAAATTTTTGCCATTTATGGAAATTGTGAATTTTGAATTTAATAATTGTATTTAATTATTGTGATTGTTGGGCAGAGATCTATTTGGACTCAACTAGCTATTTGACTATGACACTTGTATCACAATAGAATATTTATATTAACTGAAGGAGGACAAATGGAACAACCATGTTAAAAAAATCAGTTGACCGTGACTCCATGAGTGGGGAACAAGTTGGAACTGCCTCTGGGTTGATTATAATAAGTGGAAAATCATATATTTGGCCAACAGTAGCCCCTAAGAATTAGGGATTAAGAGAGCTGTGAAAATCCCCTAAGGAGGGAAAAAGACCCAGGCAAAAATTGATTAATAGCATATGCGAGGAGGCAGGACACTACCAAGTATGCTGGGGAAAATATTTTTGAGTTGTCTTGCTATTATGAACACTACAGATTGAGTCTGAGGCAAGACGAGCCTGCTGAAACAAATTTTCATTGTTGTTATGAGCACTGTTGTGTAAGAGTGAGGCAAGAGGATAACTGTTGGAATTGAAGGACATTGTTGGGGAGGAGTTTCCAAGTTTTCCCTCATGCATTCATGGTCAGGCTAGGGGGTGAATCAAGAAAGTGACTTTGTCTACCCTGCTCTATGGTTGGGAGGAACATGGTAGTTCCATTTGTTTTTTTGTGGATTGGATTCAGATATGTTGATCTACCCTTCTCTATTTTGAATGGCTACGTTTGATTGATTTCATGTATGTGTTGGGTGATTATATCTAATTGTGTTGAAGTAAACTAATTGAATGATAATATCTTTTTGTGTGAGGAATATGTGTGAAGGAAATCTGTATGTATATATAGTTATAATACATCTGTTGGAATGTTCACATCTGACTGTTGAAGTATATATATATTTGTTGCGGAAGATGAAATTACCTTCGTGAATGTAATCTATCTGTCTGTTGTCATGAAATTCGTAATAGACATCCAAACTCTTATAGAATAAAATCCACATTCATGTATATACTAGATGCACAGATCTAGTACTGTTAATGTATAATACATTGATTAAAAGCGACTATAAGTGAATATAATAGAAATTACCTTATACAAAAAACTGTTATCCTATTCTACCCTTTTATAGAATATAAGCGTATAAAAATCATTAGTTAGACCTTCAGAATTCTGTTAGCTAAATGGATATTGAATCCTTCCACACCTACTGTCTCAAAGAATGAAAGTAAGGACACTAGTAAAGGGAAAAATTTGGAAAGTTAAGAAGATCTGGAAAACACATTTTGTTTATCAAATGCTAAATAATCATGAGAATTGATGCCTATCAGAAGATTTTTATGATTTCCTTGTTTTGTTTGAAATGGTCTACCCTTTCCACAGTTAAGGTTTATGTCAAATTTTAGGAAATTACGAAACCCTGAAATGATAATCCTTTTTCTCTTCTTTCGCATTTCTGGAGTTGTTGCGAGATAGGTTTGGGCATTGGAAACCACAAAACCCAAACTCCAAAATCCCAAAATGTGGGTCTCACCTTTCCCTTTTTTCGCATTTCAGAACTTTGTATATGTTGACGTTTGGACATCAGAACTTGCAAAGTTTCAAACCCCGAAATCCCGAAATGCGGGTCTCACCTTTCCCTTTTTTCGCATTTCGTAAGTTTGTATATGTTGATGTTTGGACATCGGAACTCGTGAAGTTACGAACCCTGAAATCCCAAAATGAGGGTCTCACCTTTCCCTTTTTTCGCATTTCGGAAGTTTGTATATGTTGATGTTTGGACACCACAACTCGCGAAGTTTCAAACCTTGAAATCCCAAAATGCGGGTCTCACCTTTCCTTTTTTTTCGCATTTCGTAAGTTTGTATATGTAGATGTTTGGACACCGGAACTCCCGAAGTTTTGAACCCTGAAATCCCGAAATGTAGGTCTCACCTTTCCCTTTTTTCACATTTCGGAAGTTTGTATATGTTGATGTTTGGACACCGGAACTCGCGAGGTTCAGAACCCCGAAATCCTGAAATGAGGGTCTCACCTTTTCTTTTTTGCATTTCATAAGTTTGTATATGTTTTTGTTGGTTACTTGAAGTCATGAAGTCCTGGGCCTTCAAACCCCAAAATGTGTGTCCCACTTTCCTTTTGGGATTTCCAAAATTGTGGTTTTTTGATGTTTTGACTTTTGAAGTCACAAGATTTTCAACCCTGAAACCACGAAGTGTTGATGCCACTTTACCTTTTAGAAACTTTGGGAAATGCTTTTTGTTGATGTTTGGCTATTGTACTAGTGAAATCCCGAACTCCGAAACCCCGAAGTGTTGATCACCTTTCGCAATTTCAAGAGTTGTTGTGTGTTGATGTGGGCTTTTGTACTCACGAAATCCCGAACTTTGAAATCCCGAAGTGTTGATCACTATTTGCAATTTTGTGAGTTCTTGTTTGTTGATGTTTGGCTTTTGTATTCATGAAATCTTGAACCCCAAAATCCCGAAGTGCTCGACATATTTTCACAATTTCAGGAAATGTGGTGTGTTGATGTCTATCTTTTGTACTCGCGAAACCCCGAACTGTGAAACCCCAAAGTATTGGCCCATAGCCCGTTCGTATTTTGGATTTCAACAACAGTAGGGTCCTTTGTTTATTCGACACTTGTAATCACCGAAAACCCGATTGACCTCTATTCCTTCACAAAACTGTAGGAACATAGTAGGAATTATTGCTATAAGAACAACTCAAATGTTGTAATGAATGGACTGTTAGAAAATTTTGGAGGATCTTCATCCGGGATAGAAGTACAATATTAACAGTTCATATTACAGGTCACTATTGTATGGGGAATGACAATTACCTAAATTATTATATGGAGAAGATATAGGTGTGTACTTACTTTTAGGTGGAAATTAAGTACAGATGTTAATAGAGAGTTAAAGCAAATTTTTATACAATAAAAACGATAATATTTGACTTTACAATTGCACATAGCAGATAGTCAAGTTACCTATTGTTCTAGCAGTCTTGAAGATCTAGACTTGCAATCACAAGCATAATTTAAATGTACGGAATTGATTACTTTGACAAATTTATGTTCAAAGTAAGCCAGACTGGTGTAATAATGCCAGTATGGATCGAATTGAATCTTACCTTCTCTTAAATTATAAGCTTAAAAGAAGTTGAATTATGCCATATAAATTTTTTTTTATGGTAAATTTGAGGTTCATTACATATGGTATCAGAGAAAAAGTTACAACAATGGGCCGGAACAGGGACACATTAATTGCTTAGTATATATTCTGATAAATCCTGTGGATTACAGATATAAATCTTTTATGTTTTGTGTTAAATAATTGAAACTCAAGAAGGTGCAGAAATCAGGATGGAAGGGAATCTACAACAAGGACCTCTTGGAGATCCGAGATAGAACAATGATGGAAGCTCACCCATGGAGGTGCTGGAAACAATGAGGAACCTTATTGTTGAACTACATGTTTTCAAGTCCGACAATGAAAAATTGAGTTAGGAACAACAGGAACAACAAGAGATACATGAAGTCCTGCTGCACAGTATAGTAACCAAGAAAAGTCCAAAAGATGATAACCATGAGGAAGAGATCGGCAAGAGGGCCATCAAGAACTTTGGGGTGAAAATAGAAAAAGGAGATAGTTCATCTGAAGTGACACCTTCAGCTGAAGACAAAACCATACCAGACAAAAAAAGAAAATAGACAGACCACCTTGAAGGAGAATTTAAAAATATTAAACCAGCTACTTTTGATGGAGAATCCAGGACAGGAGAAGAAGTCGAGGCATGGTTGTTGGACATCAAAAAATACTTCCAAATCTACAACTATTCCAGTAACATAAAGGTTAGAATGGCCATCTACAATCTGAAGGGGAAGGCCAACATTTGGTGGCAAGACCTAAAATTGGCCAAGGGCCTAAAGGAGAAACAGTTGGAATGGTTCAACTTCAAGAAGTTTTTCAGGAAACAATACCTTTCTAAAAGATATTATGAAAGGAAGACGAAAGAATTTTATGAGTTACAACTCAGACAAATGATGATGGAGGACCCTATAAATAAATGTTTGGAACTACTAAGGTTTGTACCATACATTCGGGAGGATAAGGTAAAAATCCAGCGATTCTTAATCTATTTACCACAATCCTACAATTACAGAATTCAGTTTGACAACCCCAAATCCTTGAGTGAGGTATTCATTAGAGCATGAATGTGCTATGACCAGTATAAACAGTGGGTAGAGTTTCCAAAGACCTGGAAGGATAAGAAGCAAGATGGAATAAACCAACGAAAGAAAGGATACCAGCCATCTCCTTATCAGAATGCAGCAAAAGTTTCCCAAGGAAGGATTTTCACTCGAATCGTCCGAATACGCAAGGTAGCGGTAAACCGGTAAACCTGGGAATGAAGAAGTTTGGGGACAACTCTCACAAGCCATTAAAGTGTTGGGAGTGTGGACAACCTCATCTAAGGAGGAACTATCCACATTTAATTGCAGCAAACATAACCACTATTCACAATTTACAGGAAGCCTCGATAGTGGGAGACATGGGCAGAAGTTTGCATCAGATAAATGCAACCATAGATGGTCGACAAGCTGACCACCAGTCCTCAGTGGTATAGATTGAAGGTAAAATCCATGAAACTCGAGTTTCTATTTTAATTGACCCTGGAGCTACGTTAAGTTATATTACTCTTGATGTAGTAGAGGCGACTAGACTTAAGACACAAAAGTATGCAAAATATTGTCTTGTACAACTAGCAATGGGTACTAAAAGAAAAGTAGTTAACTTTATTTCTGATCTTGAGTTTAGCTTAGATGGTCAAAAGATAAGGACCAATTTGAACATCCTACCACCAGGATCTTATGATTTGATTATCGGGATGGATTGGTTGGAACAACACAAAGTAGTACTAGACTATTATACAAAGATACATAGCTACAAATATAATTTTGGCACTGTTAGAACAGCCCAAGGAATACCAAAACCTATGTCAGTCAGACAAGTTTTAGCGATACAATTCAAGAAATGTATTAGAAAGGGATGTCGAGTTTACGCCATCCATGTAACAAATCTATTAGAAAAAAAAGATAAGCCCAAGTTAGAAGACTTTACTTTCCTACGTGAATTCAGAGACATGTTTGTTGATGAGATACCAGAATTGCCTCCTAGGAGAGAAATAGATTTCTCCATAGATTTACTACCCGGATCAGCCCCTATCTCAAAAGCACCCTACCAGATGAGTCTACCAGAACTGACAGAATTAAAAATAAAATTACAGGAATTGTTGGATAAAGAGTATATCAGACCAAGTGTCTCACCATGGGGAGCACTAGTCCTCTTTTTGAAAAATAAAGACGGTACTCTAATACTATGTATCGATTATAAACAACTGAACAAAGTGACCATTAAGAACAAATACCCCTTACCACGGATAAATGATCTGTTCAATCAAGTTGGTGGGGCCAAGATCTTCTCAAAATTGGATTTACAATCCAGTTATTATCAAGTTAGGATAAAGGACCAGGACATAAACAAAACATCTTTTCGTACAAGATACAGACACTACGAGTTTGTAGTCGTACCTTTCGGACTCACTAATGCACCGGCCACATTTATGTGCTTGATGAACAACATTTTCAGCAAGTACTTAGACAAGTTCATAGTAGTATTTAT
>JZKD02S1674814.1:258744-307838 GCA_000966675.3 Picea glauca
GTCACGAAATTCGTAATAGACATCCAAACTCTTATATAATAAAATTCACATTCATGTATATACTAGATCCACAGATCTAGTACTGTTAACGTATAATACATTGATTAAAAGTGGCTCTAAGTGAATATAGTAGAAATTACCTTATACAAAAAACTGTTATCCTATTGTACCCTTTTATAGAATATAAGCGTATAAAATTTATTAGTTAGACATTCGAAATTCTATTAGGTAAATGGATATTGAATCCTTCCACACCTACTGTCTCATAGAACGAAAGTAAGGACACCAGTAAAGGGAAAATTTTGGAAAGTTAAGGAGATCTGGAAAACCCCTTTTGTTTATCAAATGCTAAATAATCATGAGAATTGACGCCTATCAAAAGATTTGTATGCTTTCCTTGTTTTGTTTAAAATGGTCTACCCTTTCCACAGTTAAGGTTTATGACGAATTTTAGGAAAATAAAAAACCTTGAAATGATAATCCTTTTTCCCTTCTTTCACATTTCGGGAGTTGTTGCAGGATAGGTTTTGGAATTGGAAACCATGAAACCTCGAACCCCGAAAACCCGAAATGTGGGTCTCACTTTTCCCTTTTTTCACATTTCGGAAGTTTGTATATGTTGATGTTTGGAAATTGGAACTCGCAAAGTTTCGAACCCCGAAATCCCGAAATGTGGGTCTCACCTTTCCCCTTTTTCGCATTTTGGAAGTTTGTATATGTTGATGTTTGGACATCAGAACTCATGAAGTTTTAAACCTCGAAATCCCGAAATGCGGGTCTCACCTTTCCCTTTTTTCACATTTCGGAAGTTTGTATATGTTGATGTTTGGACACCGGAACTCACAAAATTTAGAACCCAAAAATCCTGAAACCCAGGTCTCACCTTTCCTTTTTTTTCGCATTTCAAAATTTTGTATATGTTGATGTTTGGACAACGGAACTCACGAAGTTCTGAAACCAAAAATTCTGAAATGCTGGTCTCACCTTTCCCTTTTTTTGCATTTCGAAAGTTTGTATATGTTGATGTTTGGACACCAAAACTCGCGAAGTTTCGAACCCCGAAATCCAAAAATGCGGGTCTCACCTTTCCTTTTTCGCATTTCGGAAGTTTGTATATGTTGTTGTTGGGTACTTGAAGTCACGAAGTCCCGAACCCTGAAACCCCAAAATGAGAGTCCCACCTTCCTTTCATGATTCGGAAATTATGGTGTTTTGATGTTTTGACTTTTGAAGTCGCGGGATTTCAAACCCTGAAACCCTGAAGTGTTGATCCCACTTTACCTTTTCGCAACTTCGGGAAATGTTTTGTGTTGATGTTTGGCTATTGTACTCATGAAATCCCGAACTCCGAAACCTCGAAGTGCTGATCACTTTTCACAATTTTAGGAGTTGTTGTGTGTTGATGTGGGCTTCTATACTCGTGAAATATCGAACTCCAAAATCCCGAAGTGTTGATAACTTTTCAGAATTTTGGGAGTTCTTGTGTGTTGATGTTTGGATTTTGTATTCACGAAATCTTGAACCCAGAAATCCCAAAGTGCTTGGTATCTTTTCGCAATTTCAGGAAATGTGGTGTGTTGATGTCTGGATTTTGTACTCGCGAAAATTCGAACACTTAAACCTCGAAGTGTTGGCCCACAGTCATTCTGTATTTCGGATTTCGGCAACAACGGGGTCCTTTGTTTATTTGACACTTGTAATCACTAAAAACCCGATTGACCTCTGTTCCTTCACAAAACTATAGGAACATAGTAGGAATTATTGTTATAGGAACAACTCAAATGTTGTAATGAATGGACTGGTAGAAAACATTGGAGGATCTTCATCTGGGATAGAAGTACAATAATAACAGTTCATATTATAGGTCATTGTTGTAAGGGGCATGACAATTACCTAAATTATTATATGGAGAAGATATAGGTATGTACTTACTTGTTATTGGAAATTAAGTACAGATGTTAATAGAGAGTTAAAGCGATTTTTTATACAATAAAAATGATAATTTTCTCCTTTACACGTGCACATAGTAGACAATCAAGTTACCTATTGTTCTAGCAGTCATGAAGATCCAGACTTGCAATCACAAGCATAATTTAAATGTGCGGAACTGATTACTTTGACAAATTTCTATTTGATGTAAACTAGACTCGTGTAATAATGCCAGTATGGATCGAATTGAATCTTACCTTCTCTTAAATTCTAAGCTTAAATGAAGTTGAATTATGTCATAGAATTTTTTTTTTTATGGTAAATTTGAGGTTCATTACAAGGTGCCTTTAGAGAATGTAGTCCTACAGCCTATCCATCCATTGGTTGTGAAAGTGATCATGATGATGAAGTCATCGGCTGATCCCACTCCTCTTCTAGGGGGTGAGGTACCTTTAGACCATGTAGTCCCATATCCTATTCATCCATTTGTTGTGAAAGTGGTCATGTTGATGCAGTCATCGAATGATCCCACTCGTCTTCTAGGGGGTGAGGTACCTTTAGACCATGTATTCTTGCAGCCTATTTAGCCATTGGTTGTGAAAGTGGTCATGCCAATGTAGTCATAGGTTGATCCCACTCCTCTTTTGGGGGGTGAGGTGCCTTTAGACCATGTAGTACCACAACCTATTCATCCATTGGTTGCAAAAGTGGTCATGCCAATGCATTCATCAGATGATCCCACTCTTCTTTTGGGGAGTGACGTGTCTACCAACTATGTTTTTATCATTTTCGGTTCAGTATTTTCAAAAGAAGGGGTCATTCCTCTCATTCCGAGCACACCCCCTCCAAGCCCTAGGATGGTTTCCTTTGATTCGAATGACCTTGTTGAGCCTCATATTCCTTCCTTTGCGCCCTTTCAAATAAGGGTTGAAGTTAATTCAACAAACATTTATCGATGTATTGTGGATGAAGGAGCCTCTGCAAGTATTTTATCCTCCTCGGTTTGGAAAGTCTTGGGATCTCTCGAGCTTGTATCTACTTCGCATGAGTTGTTGGATTTTGACAGACGTCCTAGTGAATATTTGGAGGTTCTTCCTCAGTTTCCTATCTCATTAGTTGGGAAGATTGTCCATGTCGATGTTATAGTGGTGCAAGGCTAGTTAGATTTCAATATGCTTCTCGAGCGGGATTATGTATATGCTATGAACGTTGTGGTATCTACGCTCTTTCGGATGATGCATTTACCTTACAATGGAAGCATTATCCCTATACCAGCTGGCATCTGATAATCACCATCATAATTCAGCGTTAGTTCAAGCTACCCCTTTATATGTTCCTAGTGTTCCTATAGACTCCACCTTGCCACGGGTTAATTATGTGGCGTCTTATCCTCAGTGTTCAATTGCTTCTAAGAAGGAACCTATGAAATCATTTTTTCCTTCCCGAGACTTGGAATCAACAATTGATCCATTGGTTTATCCAATAGGGGAATGGGAGCCCTTGCTTCCCCCTCTTGGTCCAAGTGGGTTTGAGTATCCTTCTGATTCTGATCTCGTTGTTTGTATATCCTCAATCCCTCGTGCTTGTGGCTCTTTGTTGATAAACTCTGCTAGTGTTGGCCAGAACCTCCATCGTCATATGGAGTATGGTCAGTTTACTTCACCCTTTGGGATTGTTGACCCTCGTTTGAGTGATTTATTGAATTTTTAATTTCCTTCAAATGAGGCTATCCTTGAATCCATGGCTACGTTTTCTATACCGTGGGAGGACTTACACCATGGTTTGTGTTTTCTTCCATTTTGGGAGACTTTCCAACTTGTCTATCGGAGAGACTCTTGATATGAGCCTCACAATGGGCTATATCTGAAACAGTTTCATAGATGAGTCGTCGCCCCCATGGGTCTTCTTTTAAGCCCTTTAAAACATGAAAATATTGTCGAGCTATCTTGTTGTCTTTCACGCTTGTTAAATTAAAATTTGAAGCCACGTCTGTCTGATGGTAGTTTACCCCTTTTTCGGTCTGGATGGTCAACTTTCGAAGAAAGGTATACTATAGGAACTTTAGTTCTCTAGAAGAGTATCCTCAGGTATAATTTTACCCCTTTTTTGGGTCTGAGGGACTAAATTTACGAAAAAGGCACCCCCACAGAGTCCATTGTTAAGCTCTTTTCAGACTCCCTAAAATTGAAAAGATCGTCGAATGACATTGTTTCTTCACACTCATTAAAATGGCCCAGAAGAACAAACTTTACAGAGTCCATAGTTAATCTCTTTTCAGACTCCCTAAGATTGAAAAGATTGTCGAGTGATATTTTCTTTGTCACACTCATTAAAATGATTTTGAATAGTCATCTCTTCGGTGCTAGTTTACCCCTTTTTCGAATCGACTAGACTATTTTCAAAAAAGGTACCCCTGTGGAGTCTTCTTTTATGCTTTTTCAGACTCTCTAAAAATGAAAAATCGGTCAAGCTTACCTTCTCTGGGCTTGTTAAAATTACATCGAAGGATGTTACCATTGTGTGTCTTATTAATCACATTTGCATACCTGCATCTTTTGTCCTAATGCTGGCTCTATGTTACTCTCAACTAAATCATCTGAAGCATGCCTTATATGCAAGCCCTATAGCACTTTGCCTTTGCGTCTTGACACCTTTGGCCCAGGGAGGATTTTTCCCGAGTGTCTTTTTTTTGCATATGTCCCTTTGCCCTGAGCACCCTTGTATTCCATGCGCTTGGAACTAGTATGTTTGCGATGCTCGATCCTCCTTTGTAACGTAGAATTCTTGTATTATTTTTCAAGCTTTCCAAAATTATTGAAAAAGACAAAAAAAAAATCAAATATACCCCAAAAAGAAGAAGGGAAAATTATTTTCTTTTTTATCGACAGCACAATGAGTTTCCCTTGGACAAAGCACATCTTACCATTTGTTCGTCAAAGATTTGGGATATAATATGACCTTAGGAAGTTGTTCTCATAGAGTTGTATCCTCCTCCTTTTGGTTATTCTTCCAAACATATGGAGAGTTGGCATTGCCTCCTGCATAATCAACTTATGCCAATATTTTGCTTCCTGAATCTCATCATTTGTCAAACTACTATCCAAGGGAAGATTTTACCAAGCTCGTATCGACCTTTCTGCAGTTTGTCTCTTATCTTCATGCCCAACCATCATAAAATACCAATCAAAATACTTGTTCAAAATCAATGAAGTTCTCTTCTTGATCACCGAGATCCTCTTGTCTATTCATGATGAGATGTCGAAGACCTATGGGTAGTAAATTCGTACACTCTTATTACACTCTTACCCGAGTTTTGAATATCTTAAAGATTGCTTTTCGAGCTCTGAAACCACCATCTCCACCTATCAGATGACACTTAACTTCTTGAAGATGGATACTATACATGTATAACTTTTGATTTTGAGATGTAGATCCATTGTGTATTGCTCGCGGCTACACTTTATATAGTTATATGCCATGGATCTGTAGTGTATTTGATTGTAAGCCATGATTTTAGTTTTTTATCCCGAGCATGGGTATGCTTTCCTTGGAGAGAGACAATGTTATTTTGCAGATGGAAGCTCCCGAATACTAGTCCATGGGCTCACCCACTTGGCACATTGATAAAGATTGGTAAATTATTTCGGCCATCAAATGCTCTTATGACCTCACACTTCAGGGGGCATATGTTATAAACCTAATTTGCACCCAGCCTATAGACTTGACCTCGGGACCTACTATTTGCAAATTTCTTGAGCCAAGCTCTTCTAAAAATCCCTCTTTTTTGAGCCACACGTGCCCTAGCCTTCTACAACATGCATATGCACACATCCATACGTATGCATGCCTTCTACATTTCGTGTATACTAACAAACTCACGAAAAATGGAAATTTGTAGATGGGAAACAAAGTTTTTAGGAAATTGCTAAAACTATTTGGCTGCCTATAGCTGGTCATTCAATCGAATAACTACCCATAAAAGAAGGGCTAGGGGTCCCATTTGAAAAAAAAGAAGAAGAAGAGTATAGAAACTCTACCCAAATTTACCCCCCCTTTGCCCCAATTTCCTGCAATTGTATTGTGAGGTTGAGTAGTTGGTGCATTGTGAAGAGGAGCCCAGGACCAGGTTCGAGGAGTACTGCCAACCACATATTGTAAGTTTACTCTTGTGAAGATTAATACAAAAAGGAATACTTTTTTTGTCCCACCACATCATGTGTTCAAATTCTATATTTATTTTATAATATTGTCACATCTAACCCAACAATTAGTATATGAAATGCATGTTTGCAACTCTCTGTTTGTCCATGTGTGAATGCAGGTCAGCATTGGGAGGAGGCTTACAGTCAAGGAGCGAGTGAAAGCAAAGGGATATAGGAAGGGAAAAGTATTTTCTTTTTTATTGGCAACACAATGAATCGTCCTTGTACAAAACACATCTTATCGTTTGTTCATCAAAGATCTGGGATATAATATGACCTTATGAAGTTGTTCTCATAGAGTTGTGTCCTCCTCTGTTTAGTTATTCTTCCAAACATATGGAGAGTTGGTGTTGCCTCCTGCATTGTCAACTTATGTGAATATCATGTTATCTAAGTCTCATCATTTGTTGTGCTACTGTCCAAGGGAAGTTTTTACCAAGCTCGTATCGACCTTTCTGCAGTTTGTCTCTTGTCTTCATGCCCGACCATCCTAAAATAACAATCAAAATACTTGTTCAAAATCAATGAAGTTCTCTGCCTGATCACCGAGATCCTCCTGTCTCTTCACGATGAGCTGTCGAAAACCTCTGGGTAATGAAGCCATACAATCATATTACACTCTTACCCGAGTTTTGAAGATCTTAAAGATTGTTTCTCGAGATCTAAAAGCATCATCTCTAGACATCAGGTGACACTTAACTTCTTGAAGATGGATACTATACATGTATATCTTTTGATTTTGAGATGTAAATCTGTTGTGTATTGCTAATGGCTACACTTGATATAGTTAGATTCCATAGATCTACAGTGTATTTGACTGGCAGCCATGATTTTAGTTTTTTATCCTGAGCATGGGTATGCCAGCCTCGGAGAGACAAAATGTTAATGTGCATATGGTAGCTCCCAAATACAAGTTCATGTGCTCACTCACTTGCCACGTTAATGAAGGTTGGTAAAGTATTCCAGCCATCATATGCTCTTCTAACCTCACACTTTAGGGGGCATCTGTTATAAATGTAATTTTCACCAAGCTTGCATACTTGGCCCTAGGCCTCACTAATTGCCTTTTTATTGAGCCAAGCTCTTCCAAAAAGCCTATTTTTTTATCCATATGCACCCTGGCCCACTATAGCCTGGGTATGCACATATTCATATGCATGCAGGCCTTCTACAGCCCACATATACTGACAAAAGAATGAAAAATGGAAATTTATAGATGGGAAACAAAGTTTTAGGAAATTGCTAAAACCACTTGATTGCTTATGGCCAATTATTCAACCAGATAACTACCTATAAAAGAAGGGGTAGGGGTCCCATTTGAAGAAGAAGAAGATGAGTATAGAAACTCTGCCAAAATTTATCCCCCCTTTGCCCCAATTTCCTGCAATTGTATTGTGAGGTTGAGTAGTTGGTGCATTGTGAAGAGGAGCCCAGAGCCATGTTCGAGGAGTAGTGCCGACCACATATTGTAAGTTTACTCTTGTGAAGATTAATACAAAAAGGAATACTTTTTTCGTCCCACCACATCATGTGTTCAAATTCTATATATTTATTTTATAATATTGTCACATCTAACCCAACAATTAGTATATGAAATGCATGTTTGCAACTCTCTGTTTGTCCATGTGTGAATGCAGGTCAAATTTGGGAGGAGGCTTGTAGTCAAGGAGCGAGTGAAAGCAAAGGGATCAACATCAAATGAAGGATTCAAGGTAGATTTACCTAATCTTGTTTGCACCTTTATATTGCATGAATGTAGAGTTTTGTGTTCGGAGAATACGAAAAAGTAGAGGCCTTTAAATGGTCATTTTCTGCATGCATGATTAGATCCCTTTAATGCTAAGTCCATAAGCGGGATTTCCCACTCACATCAGAAGCAATCTAGATTATTATACTATTGGACATTTGATTATGATTATAATGCAATATGGATGTGATTATATGTTAGTTTGTGTATTTACATAGATAGGTGCTATTGACTGGGTTCTCTTGAGTGTGGAGGACTTTGGACCTCGAGGATGCATAGGGATTAATGAAACTCCTTGGACTTTGGATCGAGACAGGGAGTGAACTATTGGGGTTGATTGTGTAGATATGACATATGTACATCCAATTATATGTTATGATGATTGATTATTATTGTTGACATGATTTGTTGATGATGCAGGCTGACGATAGATTGCCGACTAGACTCACATGTGGAGTAGATGGGTCACGCATGACAACCAGAGACATTGAGGGAGAGGTGTGGATAACAACCCTGGCATAACCTACTATCACTCCCATCGTGGCTCGAGCTATAGGTTAACGATTACCTAGTTTGAGAAGAACCACAATGTCGTGAGGGCAGATTGCGACAGTTGCTCATGATGATTCTAAGGGGCATGCAATAAGGCATGGGCCTTATTCCTTAGAGGCCCTTAGTCTCCCACATGATCACCTAGATAAATATTGACTCGAAGGGTTTTTAATGTCTACCAAGTCATTCAAGAGGTGAGTGGCACCCTTGGATCACGTAGTGTGTCCTGAAGGGCACATCATGCAAGGAAAATGGAAAGAGGTGAATGGAACCCTTGGAGCACGTACTGTGTCTTGAAGGGAACTATGCACAAGGAAAATGGAAAACGGTGAGTGGATCCCTTGGAGCACCTAGTGCATCCTGAAGGGAAGATCGAAATTTCAATGGGTAATTGAATAAACCTAGTTGGACCTAAAATGAATGACATGATAAGTAAGGTTTAAAAACAATTTCCCTATTAAAAATGTCACCCATCCTAGGAAATTAAAATCTAGGTCTAAGTGATACTTGTGGTGAAAAATAATAATAATAATCATCATAATTAAACATGTGACGAGAAGGGGGTAACAAATTCAATTAATTTATTATAATCAAATTACTTTGGGGGATTAATTTTTAAGAAAGAAATTATTGTTTTTCTACATATCCTAATTAAACTTTATTAATTAAAAAGAGAAAGAGGTGGTTTTTATACACTTGCTAATTTGAGTTTTAGATAAAAAGGTAAAAGAGGGAAACTTAAAAGAAATAGGAAACTAAGGGGAAAAGGGGAAACATAAAGAAAAAGGGAAATGTAAGGAAAAATAAGAATGACTAACTTAGTAAGGAATCTTACCTTTAAGAACTTTATAAATATGAACTCAACTAGAAATTTAGTAAGGGCACACGTCATTTAAAATGTGTAAGGGAATATGGGGACACCAAGGAGAGATTTTAGGAATGATTTTAGGTGGGTGAGGGAAATAGGAATAATCAGATAATTAATGAAATTAATTTTTGGTGCAACTAGGGGGATGGGTGACATGTGTACGGGGGAGGTTTTTCTGAATTAAATTAATGAAAAATAAATTAAATGGGAATTTGGGAAAGAAATCACTTAGAAAATCTATAAAAAGGATGGAGGAGGAGGACCATGGATCTCATATTTTTATGTGTAACCTTATGTTGTAGAATTTTTGTTTTGACTGACTTATTTTGTGGGAGTTGGGATACTCAGCTCAGGTAAAGAGTGGTAGCTCAACCTTGCAAGTCAAAATGGGTGCTAGTTGTTATTTGGTTTAGTGTTCATGGCTCCTTTACAGCCTGGGGGGATCAGGGGGAAGAAGAGTACCCATAGCGTTGGCATGATTCTAAAGTGGCAGTTCGACGGAGCGTGCATATGACAATGACTTGGAGCTGTCTCCTTGGGATATTGTACACATGCATTTAATTTGAATGGTTGATTAATTTTGTTCTTGTGCTTTCATTACTGTACTTCTATTTTGTAAAGAAATTTGTTTTACTCAACATTTTTAATCGATAACTTAAAGTCATCATAGCTTTATGCTCGCTGCATTGAATTGATTTCCTTGGAAACCTAATCCCTGATCGCTAAGACTGTTCTATTTGTTTTATTGATTAGTATGATGAGAATGTGATTTATCTTCTGTCCTTATCCTTATATCATCAATCCATGCCTAAGAAATTGGCTAGGATCCGAATTGATGACCGTCACTTCGGTGTTTATAGACCTATAGATTACAATGCCCTGCTTTTATGTGCATGGAAGATGAGTAAAGGATAATTTCGCTCAGCTGTTTACCCTTTTCTTACCTCTGCATTTTGATCTCTTCCTTTGCAATGGTCTCTGCATGTTATATCACCTTTGCATTCTAAATGATCTCGGTGTTTGAACACAGTGTTTTATTAATCTCTGTGATTTCACCCTTATTTAACCAGCATTCAACTCACTCTTCTTGGCATATTACACACGACAATTTGTATTCATTGTTTTCACAACAGATCCATCGTTTACTCTATGATTTGGATACATAACCACTACAAAATCCATGGATCCTTGCAAGATTTCAACCATGGATTTTTCCCTATGTGATTTTTTATAATTGATGGAAATTTACTCTGCGTTCCAATACATTCAACCACACATTTTTTCCCTCTATGATTTATTATATTTCGATGGAAATTTATTCTGCGTTTCGATACATTCAACCAATTTTTTTTTTTCCTCTGTGACTTATTATATTTCAATGGAAATTTACTCTGTCTTTCAATATATTCAACCAAAAAATGTTTCCCTCTGCAATTTATTTCATTTGAAGGCGAACTTACCATGTGTCTTTATTTGGACAAACCCAATGCCCTTTACACCCATTCCATTGTCTGGAAGCATTTTAGAATTCCCCAACCACACACGATCTTCCCAACAATTTTATCAAAGTTAATTTACATTTAGTTATCATTTTGACTACACTTACACTATATAAAGATTGTGATTTCATTGATATAGTGACCATGCTTTAATTAAAATCGGGTTGCAATTTACATAGTGGTTGCAACTTACAGAGACCTGTGTTCCGTATGAAGGGATATGTCTGTGTTTTTAGTTATATTTATGCATTTTTGTTTAATTGTATCCCAACCCCTTTTCCTTGGCTATCCCGGTGAATATTTCAATGATATCTCAGCGATACTATTAGGATGAGTTGTATTTACTAATTGATAGATATATTGTACTTACCAATTGAATAGATATATTGTATTTACCATGAATGAATTTACTAATTGATAGCTATATTGTATTTACCATGAATGAATTTACTAATTGATAGCTATATTGTATAGTGATATTGTATTTACCATGAATGTAATTACCAATCAATAGCTATATTGTTAGGATAGCACATGTCACAAAGATATATTTCTGATGTCACAGTAAATGTATGGATTTTAGGACAGCGATATGATTCGCTATCATTAGTATACTATGTCGCGAATTCAGACACAACCTTACCACTTTCCACCTAGCCATGTCTTAACTCGCTCAACAATATCACCATTTCATTCTTTAGTTTTAACAACAACGTTGGATGTATGATGTGTGCCAGATATTTGTAATTTTAGAAACAACGATTTACATGTAATGGTAATTGCGCTTTATGATAGTTTTAATATGTTGACAACAAATGTTATTACTTAGTAATTTTAATGTTTAAGGACAACGTTGACAATAATATTAATTTTCAATAGAATTGATTGTATGACAACGTTTACAACTATCATAATTATATTGACAACATTTTATTATATGTATTTTGTATAATAATAATACAACAATATTCTAGTATATAATGAACAACCATTTCTGTGAGCAATTTAATTCATGATGAGCTAATCTTTATATTTATAGACAACTTAGCACATAAATTATAGATAGTGAAATCTTGGAGTAAGTACAACAATATCCATGCTATCATTGTTACAGAGTGAATCTATAGTATACAACAATTATATTTCCTTATATTACACAATGAACTCATGTAACGAATGGGTAGTGATTTCCAGTGTCTAGCTCACCAATTATGACTATGTTTAATCTCTGTGCTCCATATATATTTACCACTGCATTTTAATACATTGAAAATGTTTTATATGATAAGGGACAACGATAGTGTACCTTGGAAACAATTTCAATAGAACAATAACTCCTTTATTTAGACAGTGAATATAGTGTTTTTCCTCGTGATGTCTTTTTATTGTTAAGTTGTGGATTTTGTGACAATGACTTACATGCTAGTGACATATCGGATTGATAATTCAAAACAATTACATTGTAATCGATTTAATGTCATAATTTGGTGTGCAGTTGCACTAAAACTATATTTTCGGTGTACAGTTCCAGTTTAAAAGATAACAACTTCTTAAGATAGTGATCTAGTTCACTTTTAAAGGAAGCAATTTACACTTATCTAACTTTGGGGAATTGGAATATAGTTGCAATGAACTATTGTTTTAATAATAATCATTTAATATGTACAGATTGATTTTGTTGCACAGGAAAATTATTTTGTTGTATGTCATAGTTGTCTTGTTGACTTGTCGATTGGGATCTAGGGTTAGTCATCTGGGTTTAGATAGTTAACTTGATCTCCTAGAGCGTTAAATTTAGCTATTGTTGAGGGTCCAGTTTTGTTGTTGCACCACGGTTGTTTTTACACCTATCACCTAATGAAGACATCATTCATGATGAGGGGATCATTGTGCACCCTAATGGATAGAGGTGATTGATAACTTGGTCAGAGTCTATGCTTCCTGTGTGGGTGTTTGTTCGTTGTAGTTGTTGATGGAACTTGGGTTTTAACGCCTTCATGCATTGGGTTTGCACACCATAGAGTTTTTAGTTATTGAACGTCGAAACCGTTGTGTCAGGATTGTGGATGTTTTCCCTTAGTTTGTAGGTGTTTTCATGTGTGACATCCCCCAAAATAAAATATTTTAGAAAATTAAATTCCTTGAAATTCATTTCGTTTTGGTAAACTCAAATTTGGAATTTTTTTTCCATTTATGGCAATTCTAAATTTCAAATTTGTTAATTGTAATAAATTATTATGACTATTGGGTAGAGATATGATTTGACCCAACTAACTATTTGACAATGAAACTTGTTTAAAAACATAATATTTTATATTGATTGCAGGAAGAAAAATGGAACAACCATGTTAAAAGTAGCTGACCATGACTCCATGAGTGGGGAACCTGTTGGAATTTCCCCTGGGATGATTTTTACAAGTGGAAAATTAGTGATTTGGCCATTGGAAGCCCTTGAAAATCAAGTATTTTGGAAGCTGTGAAAATTCCCAAGGAAGGGAAAATACCTAGGCAAGTTACAAATAAGAATATGTGAGGAGGCAGGACGCTGCTAAGTATGTTGGGGAAGGAGACTATTGATTTTCTTTTTCACGTGTTGTTATGAACACTAGAATAGTGTGAGGCAAGGGAAAGGTGATTGAATTAAAGGAAAGTGTTGTAGAGGGATTTCCAAGTTCTCCCTTATGGACTCATGGTCAGGCTAGGGGGTGAATTAGGCAGGTGATCGTGACTGCTCGGTTCTACAGTTGGGAAGAACGTGGTTGTTCCCTTTATTTTTCCGCGAGTTTTGTTCAAATATGCTACTCTAAACTCTATCTGTTTGAATTGATTTTATATTGGATGTACTATACTTGATATAGCTGAAGGAAATGGTTTCTAGCATTTGTTTTAATGATCACATATTTTCTATAAGTCTCTTTTTCTTTTCGTATTGGAGAATTCAATATTTCTTGCTCTGTGGAATGCATTGGCTATTGATATAGTGGAATCCTTAAAGTTGGTATGCATGCAATAACCTAGTTAAGGGTTGTTCGATTTCACAAAATATACAGTCCACTTGGCTAGCGAATAGTTACACTTAAATTCTAGAATCATCCCCTTAAGAACTCTACTATGGAATTTAGAACCTGTAGGTAAATAAAAACATATGATATCCTCATCGAATTCAGTAAATAGACTGTAGGATTTAAGTGTGGAATTATTTCTAAAATCAAACTTTAAACATAATCGAATATGTATCAATGAATGGACAGAACTATTATATGCATATGTATTTTCCATTCTGCAATTTAATTCAATAAAAGAAAACATAATCCACATATACAATTGATATTGAAAAAGCATATGGGAGCGAACATAATCCAAGGAGTAAGACTACCCTAAAATGGACTATATAATCATGCTAAGATAATACTACAAGAAACAACTAAATAAACTCAATACTACATTAACAACGTATGACATATCTTATATATGTTGTGCATAGAGAGGAACAAAGAATTTTTTATGGTTGTACCATATAGGATATCTGTTAAATTGCTTCACATTTACAAAAATTATGGAGTAATGCAATCTATGCTGAAGAAGAAACCAATCGAAAAACAAACACATACAAAAATGCAGAGACTTGAAGGTGTGAGACCTATGATAACGATCCCCATTGGGGTATTTTTAAAAATTAAAAAAATAAGAATTTCATTCACAAGAGACAAATATTACAGACATTAATATAGTCAAGCAAGGGTGGCTATTATAACTGTTTAAATATTTCCGAACACTTACAGTTAAAGAAGTATGTATAGGATGCCGAAAGTAAGCTATTTCCAAATAGAAATGATATCCCTCCCCTTTTAAGCTTAACTTATTTAAGATTTTTCCCAACAGTAGACGAAAAACTTAGAACTGTTTTCGCTAAATTCTAGCTTTAGAATATCAGTTATCTCCTACAACATGCTCAACTATATATCCTTAATTGGAACTTCAAAAAAAAAAATGGGATTAACTCTCAGATATCCGATACAGGAAATCGGTGCATGAGTAAGGTTACTCTTAACATCAGAAAACTATGAACATAATCATGACCTCCATGTCGCGGTTTAAGAAACAAGTTGAAGAGTCATATTTTGGAACCCGAGTACCTTTGTCATGATGAAAAGAGGCCAAAACCTTGTGCTATGAAGTGGGCACACCTGCATTCGACCATCACAATAAACATTAGTAAAATTACAAAGTAGAATCTTGTTTTATAAACTCGAAAGGGGATATTGATAACCATAGCTGTCGGATTACTTAACTTACGGTCTAAACACTACACCCTCCTATTACCGTGCTTTGATTTGTAGTCAACCCTGACCGAGGGGAGAAGGGTTCGGGAGCTCCTAGTGGGTACCCATGCAACAAGAAGATCCCCACCATTAATACATAGAAAAACCCTTTTTACAGAATTCAAATAATTACCTTGACAGGATAAAATAGCATTGTGAATTCAAGAGATAAATCATTTGATAAAAACCCTTTACGAACAAAATGAAGAATGTGAAGAACAATATCATACACATTACTAATAAAATTCCTCGTGAAGAATAAACTAACATCATCAAGAGATAAATTACCGGTAGACCACTGCCTTTCTACAAATGATATGCACCAGTCACAACGGAGAAACATATGCGTTGAGAACCTAGTTGGACCTTTTATTTCCTAGAGCAGGACAAAGGTGTAAACTATTCGGAACTACTCTGAGTCACTCCAAAGTACAGTTGCTAATTATAGGGTAAACAAAAAAATTGAATCGGAAATAATCCCACGGGACACAAACAGTTAACATGGAATATATAACATTAGTTTCACAGAGGTAAAGATTTGTGACTCATTGATACAGTAAGAAACCTCTTCTACAAGAATTACTAAAATAAAAAGAGAAACACGCAGTCTCTAAACATGACTATTGGTAGTAAGGAAGGTCTGTAAATTCACAGTAAAGTGTACAGAAAACAAAATCTTACTTGGTTTCAACCAAAAACAACAAACTATGTTCGAACTTGAAATACGACAGTCCCATAAAGAAAACTTACCAGATAGTCGGATATTTTCGTCGACTGCACTAAAGGTTTCTCGCAGAGGTGGTAGAATTTCCCTGTGGAAGAATGCGTAATACAAAATCCTTTCCTTCGAAGGCACAAGGGAAGAAATCAGACCACCAAAAGCTAAGAGGGACGAGTACACTCTTTATAGCACAGGAGGTATAAACCTTACACTAGGGCAAAGATAGCACAACAGGATTGGGAGGAATAGGAGGAGGAGTCATTGGGACTGAGGTTAGCAAGAACCTTAATTAATTTTCTGGACAGAGTCTTAAAATCCTCCTGACAGGTACATCTGCCTCCCTAAATGCAGAAGATACGAAGTTAAACAACAGTAAAACCATGATTGTCTAGTGAAACTAATCGACTACCAAACTTTTGTCTTTGAAGTTATCCTTTCATTAATCCAACAAGTGGAACAGAGTTAGTTAGTTCAGTTGTGCAGAGAATGATGTGGACTTGATCAGGTTCAGTTCGTTATGGTAAGGATAAGTTGTAACATAACTAAAGTAGAGCCATCCAAGGGAAACACTTGGAAACCACTCGTAAACCATTCATTAATCTCCTTATAACCTTTCCTGTCACGTACTACAATTAGTACTTGAAGACTAATGTTGACACAGTTAGGTAAGTGTATAAGTATTTAATTCCTAGGGACATAAATTTGTGTGCAAAAATCCAATAGACCGAATTCTATTAAAACAAGGGGACTGAAATTCCAATCCTAGCGTATAGCTAGGTCTGGGCATTGCAATGAAGTCATTATAATAAAGTAAGAGTTAGAAAATACTTGCATTCGATGGAAAACCTCTCTTAAGATTATTAAGCTAGTATGTTATAAGGTTATGCAAGCAAAAACAAAATGTAGGTACCCACCTTACAAGTGGATTAAACGAAGTTAAGTAGTAAATATTGTGCCACATAATTTTTTTTTTATGAGAAATTTGAAGTTCATTACATATGGTATCAGAGAAAAAGTTACAACACTGGGCCTGAATAGGACCACTGTAGTGCTTAATATATATTCCATTTTAAATAAAAACTAATAAATCATTTCGTTACGAACAAAAAACTTTTTTCTGTTTTGGTGATTAAGTATGGCAGCTCATGATAATACAGAAAACAGGATGGAAGAAAATATACAAAAAAGCCCTCCGGGAGATACAAGGTAGAATAGTGACGGAAGCTCACCCACAGAAGTGTTGGAAACAATGAGGAACATGATTTTTGAGCTACAGATATTTAAAGCCGACAATGAAAAATTGAAGAAGGCATAACAAGAACAACAAGAGATAAGCGAAGTCCTACTCCACAGTATAGTGACCAAGAAAAGCCCAAAAGATAATAATAACGATGATGAAGTCAGCAAGGGAGCCTCCAAGAACTCAGGGCCAGAAATAGAAAAAGGAGACAATTCATCTGAAGGAACACCTCCAGCTGAGGATGGAACTAAAGCGGACAGAAAAAGAAAACAAGTAGACCACCTTGAAGGAGAATTTAAAAAGATTAAACCCGCTACCTTTTATGGAAAATCCAGGACAAGAGAAGAAGCAGAGGCATGGATGTTGGACATCAAAAAGTACTTCCAAATCTATAACTATTCCAACAACATGAAGGTCAGGATGGCCATCTACAATCTAAAAGGGAAGGCCAATATTTGGTGGTAAGATCTGAAACTAGCCAAGGGCCTAAAGGAGAAACATTTGGAATGGTCTAACTTTAAGAAGTATTTCAAGAAACAATACATTTCTAAAAATTATTATGAAAGGAACACAAAATACTTTTATGAGTTACGATTCAGACAAATGACAATGGAGGAACTGATAAATAAATTTATGGATCTGCTAAGGTTCGTACCGTACATCCAAGAGGATAAAGTAAAAATTAATCAATTTCTAAGCTGTCTACCACAGTCCTACAAGGACAAAATTGAGTTTGACAACCCCAAATCCTTAAGCGAATTATTCAAAAAAGTGTGAATGTGCTACGACTAATATAAATTGCGAGCAAAGTTTCCCAAAGCCTAGAAGGATAAAAAACAAGATCGAATGAACCACCAGAAGAAGGGGTACTAGCCAGCTCCTTATCAGAATACAACAAAGAGTTTTTCAAGAAAGGATTTTCACTCCAATCATCTGAATACGCAAGGAAGCAAAAAACCAGTAATCCTGGGAACAAGGAGGTTTGGGGATAGCTCTTGTGAGCCATTAAAGTGTTTGGAATGTGGAGAGCCTCATCTCAGGAGGAACTGCCCACGTTTGAGTTCAACAAACAAAACGGTTGTTCATAACCTACAAGAAGCCTCGACAATGGGAGACATGGGCAGGAGCCTACATCAGATAAATGCAACCATCGATGGATGACAAGCTGACCACCAGTCCTCGGTGGTAGAAATTGAAGGTTAAATCCACAACACTCGAATTTCCATTTTAATTGACCCCAGAGCAACATTAAGTTATATTACTCCAAAGGTAGTACAGTCAAATAAACTTAAGAGACTGAAGCACGCAAAATCATGGCTTGTGCAACTAGCGACAGGTACAAAAAGGAAAGTAATTGACTGTATTTCAGATTTTGAGTTCATCTTAGATGGTCAAACTATAAGGACCGATCTGAACATCCTACCACTAGGATCTTATGATATGATTATTGGGATGGATTGGTTGGAATGACACAAAGAAATATTAAATTGTTATACAAAGATACTTAGCTATAAAGATGATTCTAGCACTACCAGGACAGCCCAAGGTATACCAAAACTGGTATCAGTCAAACAAATTTCAGCGATGCAACTAAAGAAATGTGTGAGAAAGGGATGTCAATTTTATGCCATCTAATTGACGAATCTAGCAGAAAAGGAGGATAAGACAAAGTTGGAAGACTTTGTTGTCCTATTGGATTTCAAAGACATGTTTGTGGATGAGATACCAGAATTACCCCCTAGAAGGGAAATATAGTTCTCCATAGATCTGTTACACGGTTTTTCCCCTATCTCAAAGGCGACTTACCGTATGAGTTTACTAGAACTAACAGAATTGAAAATACAATTATAGGAATTATTGGACAAAGAGTACATCAGATCGAGTGTCTCACCTTGAGGAGCACCAGTCCTCTCTGTGAAAAAGAAGGACGATACTCTAAGGTTATGTATTTATTATAGACAACTGAACAAAATGACTATTAAGAATAAATACCCCTTACCAAGGATAAATGATCTATTCGATCAAGTGGGGGGGGGTGGGCAAGATCTTTTCAAAATTGGATTTACGATCCAGTTATCATCAAATTCTGATAAAAGACAAGGACATAAACAAAACAACATTTCAGACAAGATATGGACACTACGAGTTTGTAGTCATACCTTTTGGACTCACTAACTCCAAAGCGATGTTTATGTGCCTAATGAACAATATTTTCAGTGAGTACTTGGACAAGTTCAGGGTAGTATTCATTGACAATATCCTGGTCTATTCAAAGACAAAGGAGGAACATGAGGAACACTTAAGAATAGTTCTACAAACGTTAAGGAAGCACAAACTTTACGCCAATTTCGACAAGTGTGACTTCTATCAGAAAGAAATACAATATCTTCGACATGTAATTTCAGCAGAGGTCATTGTTGTAGACCCGCAAAAGATGAAATCCATTATGGAATGGCTGGTACCTAAATATGTAGCACATATACGGTTGTTAATGGGAATCATTGGATATTACCGCAGGTTTATAGAAGGGTTTTCCAAGATATCCTACCCTATCACATCATTACAAAAGAAAGGAACCAGGATTAATTGGTTAGAGAAATGTCAAGACAACTTCAAAAAACTAAAGGAATTACTGAGAATGACACCCATATTGAGAGTAGCAGACCTAGATAAAAACTTCACCGTATGTGCTGATGCAAGTAAAGAAGGACTAGGTGGTCTCCTAACTCAAGAAGGACACGTTATTTGTTATGAGTCCCAGAAATTAAAACAACACGAGAAAAATTACATCACTCATGACTTAGAATTGGCAGCAGTAATACACGCCTTAAAGATGTGGTGACACTACATAATGGGCAGAAAATTCCTATTATTAATGGACAATAACGGAGTGAAATATCTATTTAACCAACCAGATATTAACGCAAGACAAGCAAGGCGGTTATCCGTCTTGATAGAATTCAACTTCGAGGTCAGACATATCAAGGGCAAGGAAAATAAAGTAGTAGACGCTTTAAGAAGAAGATTACATGGGTTATTTGAGATGAATATCAGCAGGGCGGAAAGTGATCTGGAACAAAGAATAAGGACAACAGGTATTAATGACGAAAACTATACTAAAATAATGGTAGAATTGCCGAACAGTACTGCAAACTCAAATAAACAAGATCTAAGTATTGACAAGAAGGGACTGCTATGTTTTAAAAATAGACTTTACATACTAGATTCAAGAGAGTTAAAATTAACAGTTTTGGACGAAGAGCATAAGAAACCGTATTCTGGCCACCTAGGCTACCAGAAGACGATAAATGCACTTAGAAATCTATTTTATTGGCCTAACATGAAGGGAGAAACAACAGAATACTTAGCGAGGTGCCAAGATGGTCAGCAGGTTAAGGTCGAGCACCAACATCCAGCCGACCTATTACAACCATTACCAGTACCAGAATGGAAATGGGAGACTATATCACTCGACTTTATAACAGGTTTGCCTAAAACTTAGAAATAGAATGATTCTATCATGGTTGTAATTGATAAACTCAGTAAGTTTGCACACTTTATTCGTGTAAATTTTACTTTTAAAGCTATAAACATTGTTGAAATATTCATGAAAGAAATTTTTAGAATGCATGGTATTCCTAAAATGGTGATTTCAGATAGAGACGTAAAATTCACATCCGCATTTTGGAAGCAATTGTTTGCAGGGATAAATACCAAATTGAATTTCAGTACGAGTTATCATCCACAAACGGATGGGCAAACTGAAAGGACAAATCAAATCATAGAGGATATGCTCTGCATGTACGTAAGAATGAAACCAAACAAGTGGGAGGACTATATACACTTGGTAGAGTTTGCATATAACAATGGGTACCAAATGTGAGCAAAATTGATCCCTTTCGAAGCACTGTATGATAGGAAGTGTACGACTCCAATTAGATGGGATAACCCGACTGACAGACTCATGGTTGGACCAGAGATGCTCCAAGAAATGGAGAACATGGTTAGAAAGGTACAAGAGAACTTGAAGGAAGCACAAGAGAGGCAAAAGAGCTATGCAGATCATAAAAGAAGACACTTAGAGTTTCAAGAGGGAGACCATGTGTACTTGAAGTTCAAAGCCCGAAAAAACTCATTGAAGTTAGGAAATTGTGCCAAGTTGGCACCCAGGTTTTGTGGTCCCTTCAATATACTAGCTTGAATTGGACTCATAGCATATCAACATGCACTTCCAACGAATCTAAGAATTCATAATGTATTTCATGTTTCTTTATTGAAAAAATATGTTGACGACCCTACTCATATAATTGATTGGAACTTGGTACAGGTGGAACCCCTACGCATTATGGACCAGAGAGAAATAGCACTTTGGAGTAGATATGTTGCTCACGTAAAGGTGCAATGAAAGCACTTTAGTCCTAAGGAGGCCACTTGGGAATTGGCGGAAGATTTGCGGAAATCTCATCCAATCTTATTCAAAGAAAGAAATGAACACTGAAGACAATGTTTTATTGAAGGGGGAAAGGATGTGACATCCCCCAAAATAAAATATTTTGGAAAATTAAATTCTTGGAAATTCATTCCGTTTTTGGTAAATTCAAATTTGGAAAAAAAAATTCATTTATGGAAATTCTGAATTTTGAATTTGTTAATTGTAATAAATTATTATGACTATTGGGTAGAGATCTGATTTGACCCAACTAACTATTTGACAATGACACTTGTTTAAAAACAAAATATTTTATATTGATTGCAGGAAGACAAATGGAACAACCATGTTAAAAGTAGCTGACCATGACTCCATGAGTGGGTAACCTGTTGGAATTTCCCCTGGGCTGATTTCTACAAGTGGAAAATTAGTGATTTGGCCATTGGAAGCCCCTGAAAATCAGGGATTTTGGAAGCTGCGAAAATTCCCAAGGAAGGGAAAAGACCTAGGCAAGTTACAAATAAGCATATGTGAGGAGGCAGGACACTGCTAAGTATGCTAAGGAAGGAGACTATTGATTTTCTTTTTCACTTGCTATTATGAACACTAGAACAATGTGAGGCAAGGGAAAGGTGATTGAATTAAAGGATAATGTTGTAGAGGGATTTCCAAGTTCACCATTATGGACTCATGGTCAGGCTAGGGGGTGAATTGGGCAAGTGATTGTGACTACTCGGTTCTATGGTTGGGAAGAACGTGGTTGTTCCCTTTGTTTTTCCATGAGTTGTGTTCAGATATGCTACTCTAAAGTGTATCTATCTGAATTGATTTTATATTGGATGTAATGTACTTGATATAGCTGAAGGAAATGGTTTCTAGCATCTGTATTAATGATCCCATATTTTTTGTAAGTCTCTTTTTCTTTCTGTATTGGAGCATTCAATATTTCTTCCTCTGTGCAATGCATTGGCTATGGATATAGTGGAATCCTTAAAGTTGGTATGCATGCAATAACCTAGTTAAGGTTTGTTCGATTTCATGAAATATACAGTCCACTTAGCTAGCGAATAGTTACACTTAAATTCTGAAATCATCCCCTTAAGAACTCTACTATGGAATTTAGAACCTGTATGTAAATAAAAACATATGATATCCTCATCGAATTCAGTAAATAGACTGTAGGATTTAATTGTGGAATTATTTCCGAAATCAAACTTTAAACGGAATTGAATATGTATCAATGAACAAACAGAACTATTATATGCATATGCATTTTTGATTCTGCAATTTAATTCAATAAAAGAAAATAGAATCCACATATACAGTCGAGATTGATGAAGCATATGGGAATGAACATAATCCAAGGAGTAAGACTACCCTAAGCTGGATGATATAATCATGCTAATATAATACTAGAGGAAACAAATAAATAAACTCTCTACTACATTAACAATGTATGACATATCTTATATATGCTGTGCGCAGAGAGGAACAAATAATTTTTTATGGATGTACCATATAGGATATCTGTTAAATTGCTTCGCATTTACAGAAATTATATAGTAATTCAATCTATGTTGAAGAAGCAACCAATCGAAAAACAAGCACATACAAAAATGCAGAGACTTGACGGTGCGAGACCTCTGATAATGATCCCTGTTGGGGTAACTTTTTTTTTTTAAAACAAGAATTTCATTCACAAGAGACAAATCTTACAGACATTAATATAGTCAAGCAAGGATGGCTATTATAACTATTTCAATATTTCTGAACACTTACAATTACATAAGTAGTGTATAGGACACTAAAAGTAAGCTATTTCCAAATAGAAATAATATCCCTCCCCTTCTAAGATTAACTTATTTAAAAGTTTTTCCAACAGCAAACGAAAAACTTAGAACTATTTTCACTAAATTATAGCTTTAGAATATTAGTTATCTCCTACAATATGCTCGACTATATATCCTTAATTGAAACTTTAAAAAAAAGAGATGGGATTAACCCTCAGATATCTGATACAGGAAATCGATGCATGAGTAAGGTTACTCTTAACATCAGAAAACTACGAACAGAATCATGACCTCCATGTCGTGGTTTCAGAAACAAGTTGAAGAGTCATATTTTGGAACCCAAGTATATTTGTCATGATGAACAGAGGACAAAACTTTGCGCTATGAAGTGGTCACACCTTCATTCAGCCATCACGGTAAACATTAGTAAAATTATAGAGTAGAATCTTGTTTTATAAACTCGAAAGGGGATATTGATAACCATAGTTGTAGGATTACTTAACTTAGGGCCGAAACGTTGCACCCTCCTCTTATTGTGCTTTGCTTTGTAGTCAATCCTGACTAAGGGGAGAAGGGTCCGGGATCTCCTGGTGGGTACCCTCGCAACAAGAAGAGCCCCACCATTAATACAGAGATAGACCCTTTTTACTTAATTCAAATAATTACCTTGATAAGATAAAATAGCATTGCGAATTCAAGAGATAAATCATTTGATAAAAATCCTTTATGAACAAAATGAAGAATGTAAAGAACGATATCATACACATAACCAATAAAATTCCTCATGGAGAATAACCTAACATCATCAAGGGATAAATTACCGGTAGACCACTACCTTTCTACAAATGATATGCATTAGTCATAGAGGAGAAACATATACGTTGAGAACCTAGTTGGACCTTTTATTTCCTGGAGCACGACAAAGGTGTAAACTATTTTGAACTACTCTGAGTCACTCCAAAGTACATTTGTTATTTACAGGGTAAACAAAAAAATTGAACTGGAAATAAACCCATGAGACATAAACAGTGAACACGAAATATATAACCTTAGGTTCATAGAGGTAAAGATTTGTGACTCATGGATACAATAAGAAACCTCTTCTACAGGCATTACTAAAATAGAAAGAGAAATGTGTAGACTCTAAACATGACTATCGGGAGTAAAGAAGGTCTGTATATCCATAATAAAGTGTACAGAAAAAAAATATTTCTCGGTTTCAACCAAAAACAACAAACTCTATTCGAACTTGAAATACGATAGTCCCATAAAGAAAACTTACCAGATAGTCGAATATTACCGTCTACTGCACCAAAGGTTGCTCGCAGAGGTGGTAGAATTTCCCTGTGGAAGAATTAATAATACAAAACCCTTTCCTTCGAAGACATAAGGGCAGAAATGAGACCGCCAGAACCTAAGAGGGACGAGTACACTCTTTACAACACGGGAGGTACAAACCTTACACTAGGGAAAAGTTGGTGCATCAGGATTGGGAGGAAGAGGAGGAAGAGTCATCGGGAGTGAGGTTAGTAGGACCCTTAATTAATTTTCCATACGGAGTCTTAAACTCCTCCTGACAGGTACATCCACCTCCCTAAATGTAGAAGATACAAAATTAAACAACAGTAAAACCATGACTGTCCAGTGAAACTAATCGGCCACCAAACTTTTGTATTTGAAGTTATCTTTTCATTACTCCAACAAGTGGAAGGGAGTTAGTTATCTCAATTGTGTAGAGAATGATGCAGACTTGATCAGGTTCAATTCGTTATGGTAAGGACAAGTTGTAACATAACTAAACTAGAGCCATCCAAGGAAAACACTTTGAAACCATTCCTAAACCATTCATTAATATCCTTAAAACCTTTCCTATCATGTACTACAATCAAGACTTGAAGACTGATGTTGACACAATTAGGTAAGTGTATAAGCATTTATTTCGTGGGGACATAAATTTATATGCAAAAATCCAATAGCCCGAATTCTATTAAAACATGGGGACTGAAATTCCAATCCTAGCGTATAGGTAGGTGTGGGCATTGTAATGAAGTCCTTATAATAATGTAAGAGGTAGAAAATACTTTCATTCGATGGAAAACCTCTCTTAAGAGTATTAATCTAGTATGCTATAAGGTTATGCAAGCAAAAAAAAAATGTAAGTACCCACCTTACAAGTGGATTAAACAAAGTTAAGTAGTAAATATTGTACCACAATTTTTTTTTTATGAGAAATTTGAGGTTCATTACATCGTGTTTGTGTGGGAGGGTAGTCATTTCTATCTGCCCTTGATTTTCGCCTGTTTCGCCCAGTTTCTCGATGTTCTAATGTGTGAGTCATGGTTGTCTATTTCCTGATCTGCATGCGTGGTGTCGGTCGTCCAGTTGCATTGTTTAACTGTAATCATTTTTTTTGTCCTGTTATATATATATATTTCCTTTGTGTGGCATCGCGGTTAGTTGTAACGATGCGGTCGTTACAAGATTCATTACTAGTTTGACCAATGCTGTCATCTCCCACTAATTGATCTTGAACATGTTCACATGAGTGAGAGGAAGTTTGACTCACAACAAGATTACGAAATTCACATTCCATATATTTTACTTTAGAAACAATTGTAATATCTTGGAGAGTTTGACTACGATCTCCTTTTCAATTCAATGTTCCTTCCTCAATAGAAAAAGACATTGTTGGAAAATAAATATCATAAGCAACAATTATATTTTGTAAAATTTCATGCTACTCCTAATCTTCCAAGATGACGGAAGTTGAAAAACAATGTGGTGTTTTAATGACTTCAAATTCATCATGAACTTTTAAGCTATCTTGATATTGAGTATTAGTGCTCAATTCAGAATGGTTAACAATTAATTGACCTTGCTTGTCTGAGAGAGAAACGAGATATCGAAACCATTCATCAATAAGAGACATTTCTTTCAAAGGGAATCTAGTACAAACATGTATGAACCTAATTGCAAAATCATTTAATGATTCATCATTTTATTTCCTTAAGCAACTTAATTCTTCACTTAACTCATCACAATCGTAATTGTTAAAATGTGATAAAAGCTCAATTACAAACTCAAACGAGAATGAATCGAATTAGCGAGAAAATATTCGAACCAATATTTAACCCGAACTTGGAAGGTGAGAGCGAACAATATGCATATAAAATTAAGATCAATGATATTATTTTTTAAACCTTTATAAAAACAAATACAAAGATGATCTTGTAACGCCCCGTCGTTATGACTACCATTGAAGCAAAAAGTGTAAATTTTTTTTTCGCACGCATAAGAGTACTCTCAATAAGTAACCTTTGTAAGCATAATATACCGATCTTCAAGTTGAATCTCATCATTAGAGAAAATGACCTTCCTAAGTAAGTGGTGTTATGTTCTTTCAAGTGTCAACGCTTGTTTTTTGGTGATTGTTGCGCAAGAGTTTCTCTAACTAGTTATTGAAATAATATTTTAGGAAGACCTTGCAATTGTACTTTTGAATCATAGTTCCCTGAAAAAATGAATCCTATTTATATCGTCTCAACTAATCGTAGTTATAGTAAAATATTATCATTCTTATCACCACATAGTCTCATACTTTTTGGCAATCACAAATTTTAATGAAAATAACACCAAAATCATAAGGTCATCAATCAACCACTAAAGATATCAATTAGAGTACCTTAAATGCATCCCCTAAAAGGATATGTATCTCAGTTGACATTCCAAATGTGAATTATTTTAAGATGTAAATGAGAAACTGCAAGATACAAGATGGCTAGTATTACCAGAAATTTTGAAAGTCTTCCTAAATTGTTTTGTCCAGTTAAACCTTTGAAAGTTTAGAGTGTATGGTATTTTGTAGTATTACCAATATTTGTACTCTTCTTAACCGGGTAGGTACAAAAATGGTTTCATCAAATACATAGATCAAATCGTAACCAAGAATTAGATAACTGTCTGAAATATTCAAGACTCCACTACTCAAGTGTTAGAGATTTAATTAGTAGTTTGTGGGATTAAAAAAAAATGGGTTCTTCAATATCATCTTCAAAATACCACTGCTTTTGCAATTATAATTCAATATAACGGTTTTTAATATCTAAAAATTGTTATGATTGTAGGTGAAATCTAGAAATAGGATAACAGGTTTTAACACTATAATCAAAGTATAATGTATTCAACAAGAATATTCATTAAATTGCTATCTTTATGATTACGGGAAATCATTACATGGATAACATAAAATAGCTAAAAATTTAACAATACCTGGAGATACTGTAATCAATAAATCGCCATCATTATGATTATTGGGCAAATTGAAATCTTGAATTCGCTATAGTTATAATTACTGTGAGCATTAAATGGCACGCATAAAATCGCTAAAATCATTTTAATACTTGGATACACTGCAATCTTAATTTGCAGTCTTTATGTTTTCTGTAGGCATTAAAAGGAACACATAAAAATCGCTAAAATCGTATTAATACCTGGATATACGACATCGGTTATCACAGTATCACCCTGTACATCAATGTCAAGGTCACTCTTGCTTATAATAAATTTGCAGAGGTAAATAAGTCGTTTTTCAAGCGCAACGATCGATGTTATTCAACCGTAGGCTTATCTTGAATTGCAGATATACCAGTATCGATGCATACATGTCACTATCATATTCTAAGAGATGTGCAAAACAAAAACACAGACAAAGTAAGGCTATTGTAGGGAAAAAGGATAGACCAATACGCAGAGGTGATACTCTAGGATTGCTTAGTCACCTAAAATTTTAACCGAACTCCATGGCACCCGAGAGGTTCATGATTAGGGAATTCAACAAAAACACTGCTTACTCTCGGAGATCGGGTTATTTTCACGGACCAACTACAAGATATCGGTACTGTCTATCTGATATCCACAATCTTAGGATAACTAAGCAATATTTGCTGCCAATTACTCGTACTCGGAGAGACTCATACATCAAAAGCGCTACGTGACAGTCATTTAAAAATTATAAATAAAATAGAATACACAACCATTACTTTAAATAAGAATTAGAATACACAACAATGTTTTAAATAAAAGTGAATACGCAAGAAATACTTTAAATAAGATTTAGAATACACAACAACGGTTTAAATAAAAGAGAATACGGAACAAAAGTTTAATGGACAGCTCTTCAAGAATACTGAAACACTAGGCAAGGAGTAAGCTACCGCAAAAAAAAAAAACGCAGGTATATAGTACAGTTCAGAACACAGAATTAAAGGAATTGGAACGCAATCCAGGGTGGCCAAGGGCAGAGTATAATTTGTCATCCCAATTAACGAATCATAGGGTTAAATGCCAGACGAGATATATATATACAAAAATGCACAGTAAATTGGCCCAGAAAGTATTAAACGCAGACTTAAATTATTTTCAGGAAGGTTACTGAAGATGCAGAGTTACTTCGTCACGCATACATCAATGTTGGGATCAACTTAGAGAGTCACAAGCGGTTCGCGGCAGGAAGGAAAACAATCGCAGAGGTAATCCAATGCAACAAGGCACAAGACAATCACTCAACCTGGAACAATGAACAGGGGTAGGCACCAGGCAAAACATCCTTCACTCACCATCCTCGCACAAAAAATCAGGGCATTAGAATCTATAAGTCACTATGCACTGAAGTAATGACCGTCTATTTGGCTCCTGGTTGACTACTCAGGCGTGGACTCACAAAATAGGGATGAGGATAAAAAACACAACTCTTTACAACAATCAACAAACCCAAGGAAAATCACAACATCTAGGGATCGAAGGCCAAGGGAATCAATCAACAATGAGCTTAAGGCTATGGGGAAATTAAGTTATCAATTAAAATGCTAACTCAACACTTTATTTACCCAATTAAAAATACAGAATTGAAAGCGTAAGGTATAATAAGAATCTACCATACAGAATCCAAGTAAGCATATTGTATCCCAAGTCATTTGCTCTGAGTCATTATTCCACGTGCTCCGCACAACTCGTACCTCCCATCCAACGCTAGGGGTACTCTTCTTCCTCCTTATCCCCCCGAGCTGCAAAGGGGCCACACACACCCAAATAGAGAAACACTAGCTCCGAGCTCATCCATTCTCCTCCTTCTCCCTCCTTTATATAGAGTTTCTAAGTCATTTACTTTCCCAAAATCCCATTTAATTTATTGTTCAATGATTTAATTTATAAAAATCCTCCTCGTACATGTGTCACCCATCCACTTCATTGCACCATAAATTAATTTCATTAATTAATTAATTACTCATATTTCCCTCACCCACCTAAAAGCATTCCTAGAATCGCTCCTAGGTGTCCCCATATTCCCTTACACATGTTAATGACTTACCCCCTTACTAATTCACTAGTTGAGTTCAATTTATAAAGTTCTTAAATGCAAAATACCTTACTAAGTTAGTCTTTCTATTTTTTCCTTATGTTTCTCGTTTTTTCCTAGTTTCCTAATTCTTTTAAACTTCCCTCTTTCCCTTTTCATTTAAAACTCAAATTGGCAAGAGAAGAAAATTACCTTTTTCCCATTTTTCTTTTTAATTAATAAATTTTTAATTAACATATGTAACAAAACAATTATTTCCCCCTTTTCCCCCTTTTTAAATTTTATCCCCGGAAAGAGTTTTTTTTTATAAATTAATTGAATCGCTTGCCCCCTTCTCATCACATGATTAACGATGATTACTTTTATTGCTTATTTATTTTTATTTTAATTTTTATATAAATATATATTTTTTATCGCAAGTGTCATTTAGACCTAGATTCTATTTTCCTAGGCTAGGCGACATTTTATTAGGGAAATTTTATTAAATATTTTTTATCACATTATTCATTCTAAGGCCATTTAGGTTTATTAATTTATTAATTAACATTGTTACGTGCCCTTCATGATGCACTAGGTGCTCCAAGGGTGCCACTCACCTCATTATGTTTCTCTTGCGCGATGTGCCCTTCAGGATGCACTACGTGCTCCAAGGGTGCCACTCGCCTCATTATGTTTCCCTTGCAGGACATGCCCTTCAGGATGCACTACGTGCTCCAAGGGTGAAAATCACCTCTTGACTGACTTGGTAGACATAAAACATCCCTAGATTCAATACTCCGCGACGTGATCTTGTGGGAGACTAAGGGTCTCTAAGGAATAAGGCCCATGCCTTATTGCACACCCCTTAGAATCATCGTGAGTGAATGTCGTAGTCTTCCCTCATGACATCGTGGGTCTTCTAGAACTACGTAATCATTAACCTACAGTTCGAGCCACGACAGGAGTGCTAGTAGGTTGTGGGAGGGTTGTTGTCCACACCTCTCCTTCAACGTTTATGGTTATTGTGTGTGACCCCTCTATTCCACATGTGAGTATGGTCGGTAAGCTATCTTCAGCCCCAATAGTCCACTCCCTTACTCGATCCAGAGTCCAAGGGGTTTCATCGATGCCTCTCCATCCTTGAGGTCCAAAATCCTTCACACTCAGAAAAACCGAGTGAATAGCACTTGTCTATATCCATACAGAAAAATAACATGTCATCAATCCATAATGCCTTGTAACCATAATCAAATGCCCAATAGTATAATAATCTAAATCACTTGCAAGCAAGTGTCCTCAAAAAATAAGTTCGATTAGTGCGCGCAAGAGCGGGATGTTACAGATCTTCTGTGGATGTACTCCCTTCTCCGTCAAATGTAAAATTTGACAAAAGATAAAGTCTATTACTAGGAATGTTAACAAATAGGATATTAAAAACACTTTCCCATACAAAAATTTTGATAGGAGCCATTTTTGTAATGTGACAATAAAGAATTTGGCTCCAAGTTAGCTTGTCATCTAACTAGCCCTTAAGCATGTGGATGACATTAACAAAGGATAGATAATGAATACAAAATAACTATGGACAAAAAACTTAAATGATTAATATAAATAGTTTGAAACTAAAGCATTCAATCATTTAATTTTTCGGCCCTCCTTCTAGTGCCATTTGTTGACATGCATTTATGACACACCATCAACTCGAAGGGAATACTTCAGTCTGAGGTTATCTAGATAACCCAAGCCATTGAAAATAACTATCCTTGATGGGTTTAACGACTCTGTTAGCTAACAAATGGATCTAATATAAAATATGAAAATAAAGTAACTAACTATGCATTAATGAAGATCTATTATACAGATTCACTATTCTAACTTTTATATACAACATATATAAATAAACATGTACAAGATTTACAAGAAACATTGTAAACTAAGGCTATACATGAGAACTGAATCTTAGGAAAAATTAAATAGATCTAGAACATACTATTAATCTAATTTTAACCTTGAAACTAAAAAAAAAGGAAAATAAATGAATGTAAATAATAATGATTTAACTGAAATAAACAAAGTATTTAAATCATTGCATAATCAATTACTCAAAGAATGTGAAGATATTATAATGAAAACAAAACCATTTTACTCATAGGACAAAATCCATTAAGCAATATGGAATTTCATATTCTTCTTCAAAAATACTGGTCCATTCTCCCAAAATTCCAACCATCTGTTACTCCTTTTGAAAAGAAAACGTTTACAAAATAAATAATATAAAAAAAATAAAGCATAAAAATACTCCTCTTAATTTCCTGTATCTCCTTTGGCTCTTAACTTTATCATATATTTATGTAATGAATGAATAGTCTGGGCGTCACTAACAATTTCTGCAACCTGAATTAATCCTTGTAAGTAAACAAAAAATATCTTTCAAAAAAGTGCATTTGTTTAGGAAAAATACCTCGATTAAGCTAAATAGTTCTATTCTGCAGATGGGTTTTCATTCGTTTCATGAGATTCCTCACAGTTTGGCTGCAATCTGTGTCACAAAATCGTCTTTCAGTTTTTGAACGCATTTCAAAATCTTATCTCTTCTTTCTCGTAAAGTATTTGCAGTAATCCAATGTTGTTTTTGGATCAATTATCTTGAACATATTTAGATAATAACATCAAGCCATGAACAGATCCGTACAAAATATCTGATAATAGAAACCTGTGAAACAAAAATAAACCAATTTATTTCAAAGTTCACTTAGAATTTAATATTCTAAAATTTGAGGATATTATAGTCTTTCTGTGTTTCCTAGCATTTTGTGCCTATTTTTAGCTTGAATTTTAACAATCCATGAATCGTGTTTTTTGCAGTTTCTTTTAGCATCTTTTGTTAGTTTTTCTTGGATTGAAAGAAAATAAAAAACCTATGTTTTATCCTAGTTAGGTTTCTTTCTTTATTTGCATTGTTATTTGAAAAATAAAAATGAATTAGCATAGGGTTGTGTTTTTTTCTCATCTTGAAATCATTTCAAAATAAAAATAAGGAAGAAAATCCATTCATTTTCTCTTTTGTTTCACTCGAAAGTTGCATTGTGCATTTTGCATTGAAAGGAGAAAAGATTTAATCTTTATGTTTGAAGGGATGTTCATGCATTTTCTTTCTTGAAACTCTTTCTCGTCTTAAGTATTAGTGAAATGTTTTCTTTGTCAGTCATCTTATAAGTTTCATTTTTGAAAGACTCTTAAACAACATCAGTTTCACTACCATATCCATGAGTAATCAAGCCACTAAAATTAATGCTTAATGTTAAAATCGATTACAATTTTTTGTTTATAGGGTATACCAATTAGACAAGGCTTTAGGGCCTTGGATTAGGTGTGGAGAGGAAACAATTCAAGGCCACTTAAATAAGCTTAAGAGTATGAGATAGGGAGTGTTAAATTCTAGTGCCATAAAATTTTGTTGCGACACCCCTCTAACACAAGGGATAAACAATGGGTCGTGTGAGGAAAGGAAGAGGATATATCCCCTCCAAATCCATACCAAGCATACATGGATCGTATTTGAGGGTCATTCTTGGGATTTTTATAACCAAATATGACTACAGAGCTTCGTCGACCTCGAATTTGTTTGGGATCCTCAATTGTCTTCTGGACCATTTTCCATCGGTACAATTGAAAGGATTTGGACATAGCTATCCTACTCATATGATCAACCCGATTGTCATCTATACTCGCTTGGTGACTGAAAATAAGTCGTCAACCTAGTTTACTTTTTATAGGGACTCCCATAGGTGACTGTGGGGTCATACTGTGGTACTGTTGACAGACGTTTATGCCACACCGTCAACTAGAAGGGAATAATGAGGACCGAAATTGTCTAAATAACCCAATCCATTTGGAATAACTATCGCTGACAGGTTTAACAACTCTGTTAGCCAATAAATGGAACTAATCTAAACTATGAAAATAAAATAACTAAATATGCATTAATGAAGATCTACTATACACATTCACTATTCTCACTTTTATATACAACATATACAAATAAACAGGTACAAGATTTATGATAAACCTTGTAAACTAATGTTGTACAAGAAAACCAAATCTTAGGAAAAATTAAATAGATCTAGTACATACTACTAATCTAATTTTAACCTTGAAACTAAAAAAAGGGAAAATAAATGATTGTAAATAATCATGTTTTCACTTAAATAATCAAAGTATTTAAGCTTAAATTTTAATTTACATTCATAAAATATAAATCAAAACAAACATAAAATCATTAACCTATAATTGGCCAGTATTTAAACAGAATTTTTGGTTGTAACCTCCTGTATAACGTTGCTCCAACAACCTGTATGTTAAGAGAAATCTATAGCATAAGCTTGTATAATTCTAATATTGTGACAGTGTTAGGATAAAAATCACTTTTACCAACAATTTAAATCTTATTTAAAATGCAGAAAGAACAACTTTCAAATCACGATCCTTAGTGAAGATATAATAGATTAATCGACAACAAGAAAATTCTCAATTGAATGATTATATCTTTACAAATATTAATTACATGAATAAACTCAATATAATACAATATTTGTATCAAAATAGTACAATCGCCAAGCTCAAGATAATTCGGATAATAGACTCTTAAAGACTAAAAAAATTAATACATAAATGATAACAATTAACTATGTATTGATAAAATAGACCAAAGCTAATTTAAATCAATGCATAATCAATTACTCAAAGAATATGAAGTTATTATAATGAAAAGAAAACCATTTTACTCACACAACAAAAACCATTAAGCAATCTAGAATTTCATATTCTTCTTCAAAAATACTGGTCCATTCTCCCAAAATTCCAACCATCCATTACTCCTTTTGAAAAGAAAAAGTTTACAAAATAAATAATATACAAAAAAGAAAGGATAAAAATCCTCCTCTCAATTTCTTGGATCTCCTTTGGCTCTTAACTTTCTCATATATTTATGCAATGAATGAACAGTCTGGGTGTCACTAACAATTTCCGCCACCTAAAATTTTCCTCACAAAGAAACAAGAATATCTCTCAAATCGTGCATTTGTTGGGGGCATATCCCTCAGTTAAGCTAAATGGGTCCATTCTGCAGATGGGTTTTCAATCATTTCGTGAGATTCCTCACAGTTTGGCTGCAATATATCCCGCAAAATCGTCTGTCAGTTTTAGAACACATTTCCAAATATTGTCTGTTGTTGCTCATAAATTATTTGTAGCAATCCAACGTTATTTTTGGATCAATTATCTCAAACGTATTTAAATAAAAAGAACAAGCCGTGATCAGATCTGTACCAAATATATGATAATAGAAACCTGTGAAACAAAAATAAACCAATTTAATAACTTAAATATAAAAATTGTGAATAAAATAAAATCTAGAACAATAAAATTAAAATGAATTTAAACCAAAAGCTAACTATAAGTTGTAAACAAATATTGGTTATATTTTCCTCTCAAATATGATCTTAAAATTCTATAAGCTTCAATTTGATGGAGAGGAGAAAAATATTAATTTTGGGTTTTCACAAAATCAAACAAATGATAGATAATTCTTTTTTTATATACTTTTTTTTGAAATGAGAGGCAAAATGAAAAAATAGTTTATTTAATTAAACCAACCAAATGATTTTGTGAGAATAAGAAACCAACGAAGATATTATTTGTTTAAGTATTGAACCCATTATTCAAAATAGTCAAACTTGCTAATGAGCAAAAGACGAAAACATAATTATAATTTAAACGAAAGTAAACAGTTGATAAAAAATAATGTTTTTGTTTAAATAATTAAGATTTCTATGCTTGTCTCTCCTTCATTCAAATTTGATCAAATGTGAACAAATTTCATAGAAAAGATGTGTCCCAATAAAATTTCTTCATGTAAAATCATTGTTATTAATCCATGTCTTCAACCAAACCATTCTCATAGAAGATAAATTCAATAAGGAAAAGGTAATAACGAACTCCCAAATTATGAAGCTCGTCCATCAACATCAAAAATCAGTGTAAAGAAAAACATAATGGCATTTGAATTTCATGAAATTCAAACCAAAGAAAAGAAAAGAATATAAACACAAGGCAACCTTGAAACAAAGAAAACCAATACCAATCCAATCAAGTCAAAGAGAAACAAATGAAGAATCCAAGTAAAATTTAGAGGGACCCTAGATTTTGATTAAAGAAAAAGAAGGGGGTTGTTGCGACCAACCAACAAATGGTGATTTATTGGGTGAAGAAGTTATCTCTGCATTGATTCAAAACATATCATTATGATGAATTATAGTAAGAGCTATCAAGCTGCCATATCTTCAAATTTCCTTAAGAAAATCCCTAGTTTGGTCTATATAGTATTGATATTAGCTTTACACACATATATAGATTAATGTTAACATAGTTCATGAATTGAGGGGAAATATCTTGTAAAGAATTAAAATCTGAACTATTGTTTCAACAACGGGTCATGACAGTTTTAAGAAAAGGACTTCAATACCACATGCAGGGTTGTTTCTTCCAGCATGCATTCATAGCCTCAATAGGGTTACCTTTTAACCTATTTGATCTCCTTGATCCCATCTAGTAGTTTAATATCACGTGATGGATCATTCCTGGAATTATTAAGTTTATTCTTATAGCATTTTGGTGACTAACTGAAAGTCACTACTCTGGCTTGGTGACCAGTTAGTAAGAAGTGTCATCCACATAAGTCCATGGATGTGAGAAATTGCGCTCGTGATGAGACCTATTGTCCTTTAGTTGAGAATATTGAAGGCCACTACCCTGGCTCGGTGACGAGAAATGGTAATTTCACTTCTTTAAAATTCTTATGGTCATGATGGATTGACTCATGATGAGACCTTCCAACTCTTTATAGAAACTTTATGCTTCATTATTTCAAGCTCACGGGTGATCCAATCACCGAATTTGATTTTATTATCTAAATAAGAGATTATCTAGAAGATGGCGAAGCAAAAGCGGAATGTCCCTTAAGGACTAGGATGGTGTAAAAATTCTTATAATATCCATTATAACCATAGATCACTCCAACTTTTAGAGACAATTCCTTACAAGAATATTGAAGGGAAAGAAGAATGGTAACAATAAAAAAAAAATGTCTAATAGAGTTGAGATAAATCTAATTTCAAGACCATATTTGGACTATCTTAGTTTATTTTGAGACCAACATGTCGTATGATCTTTTGAATAATATTTCCATATGGTGATAAGTTTCAAACAACAGAGTTATTGAACCAGAAATATAGACAGACAATAAAGAAAAGACTCACTTGAAAATAGGAAAGGAACAACATTCAACAAACCAAATCAAATTTTATTGAAATAAATCAAAATTATAAGTACATCAAAAGAAACAAATCAAAAGAACAAAAACACACTTTCATAAAATGATTTTGGCCAAAGATAAACCCAAGATTTTGGATCTACTAGCATCCCATTGTAAAACAAAGGAAGAACTAAATCATATAAAGTCTCATGTATGGGAAGGTTCCTTCCTTAAGATAATGTTTCATGAGATGTGATTTTATTTAGAGATTAAAGAAAAAAAAGATTTCCTATTAAGATGAGTGCAGTCCTACTTGTGGCATCTTTTGTCAAGGTTGAATTCGGGTGAATTGACAATTCAAATTTACTTATCTCTTTACTTTCCATTTTAAAATTTTCATGATGATAATGCCCTTTTTGAAAATAAACATTCAACGAAAATAAGAGAGAAAAGGATTAAAGTGGAATTTTCTGACAACATTCATATTATGGTTCTCTTGGTGTACCCACTTGTGTTCATAACTGCATTATTCAAAAAGAAAATACAAAAAGAAACAAAAATAAATCTACTCTTAACCTACTCTAGATTACTTAACAAATCAAAATACTAAGTGTAGTCTCATTTCTAGTGCAATCATCAGAGTAACTCCAATCCTACAATGAAAAAAAAATCAAATATTAGTAACAAGAATGTTAGTGTATCAGAATATGAAAACAATACATCATACTTACCTTTATAATAATCATTTAGAAACAAAAAAAACATGACCTTACCTTCCCTTGAACACTTTTGATGTACGAATCCTCCTGCCAATCCACAATTTTGTCGCGATATGGATCTCTAAAGCATGGAAGAATGCAACTGAGTTAAAAAAAATTGTAAAAATTACGAGGACCTGACATAACCATGGACCAAGACTGTAGTGCCCCATCATCCTCACATTTTTCCATTTTCTTATAAATTTCTTCTTGTGGAGGATACAAAAATAATGTGTTAAGTTTACCTCCTGTATATTTATTCACAAATAAGGTGAAAACAACCTTACCATTCTCTCAAAAAATTTCAAGATATGAACATTCTAGCCAATCTGCAATCCTATCATAATATGTGCAATTACCAACATAGGATTGTTCGAAAGAATTCATGGATGGAAAATATTTTTGATGAAAATAAGGTAATGGATTGGTATGGAAAGAATCTTGTAAAAGGATCCTAGTGTTATTGGTAGTATTAAAATAACAAGAACTTATCATGATTTTTAACTGAAGAAGAAGTGTCTCATTTTCTTTTAACTTCTCATTGGGATCAAATTCTTTGACATTAACTACTTGAGATGAACTAAATGGGAAAAAAAACATCTTTGAATAATCATCCCTGATATCAGTGTTTGGTTGATTGTAATTTTCAATCTCAAATAATTGATTATGGAAAAATTCAGATTCTTCAGTAAACACAAATTTTGATGAATCAATGGAAGACACAATTTGAGACCCTTTTAAATCATTCCTTAATTCCCCCAGAGATAATAGATTAGAATAAGAAGTAATATGCTCATGAGTAGAAATGTTCTCCTCTTTATCTTATGTGTGAAAATCACCATTAATTTGTACTTGATTATATAGTGCAAGATTCATTCCAAAGTGATCTGGAACACATGATTGCATAGCATGATGATAAAAACAATTAGGGTACAAGGAATTATATGTAGAAGAATTGATGAAACAAAATGCATCTCTTGAAATGATAGGTATATGCGTTTCAAATTGTGGTTTTGTTCCCTCTCCTTGAATAAACATATTGTCTCTCATCTTATGCTTTTTTAAAGAACACAAGATATTTTCCAGGACCAAATCATTTTCATCATAAAAGGGTGAATGTGAGAGAAAATTACTAGAATTAGATGATTCATTACTAGTTTGACCAATGTTATCATCTCCCACTAATTTATCTTGAACCTGTTCACATGAGTGAGAGGAAGTTTTACTTACAACAAGATTACCAAATTCACATTCCATATCTTTTACTTCAAAAACAAATGTAATATCTTGGAGAGTTTGACCACGGTCTCCTTTTGAATTCAATGTTCCTTCCTCAATAGAAAAAGACACTATTGGCAAATAAATATCATAAGCAACAATTGTATCTTGTAAAATGTCATGCTTCTCCTGATCTTCCAAAATAAAGGAAGTTGACAAAACATGTGGTGTTTTATTGACTTCAAGATCATCCCAAACTTTTAAACCATCTTGAGATTGAGTATTAGTGCTCAATTCAGATTGGTTAACAATTAATTGACCTTGCTTGTATGAGAGAGAAATGAGATATTGAAACCATTCATCAATAAGAGACATTTCTTTCAAAGGGAATCTAGTACAAACATGTATGAACCTAATTGAAAAATCATTGAATGATTCATCATTTTCTTTTCTTAAGCAACTTAATTATTCACTTAATTCATCACAATCATAATTGTTAAAATATGATAAAAACTTAATTACAAACTTAGACAAAGAATGAATCGAATTAGCCGGAAAAGATTCGAACCAATATTTAACCCGACCTCTGAAGGTGAGAGTGAAGAATCTTCATATAACATTAGGATCAATGATATTATGTTTTAAACATTTATAAAAAAAATACAAAGATGATCTTCTGAGGAAGTACTCCCTTCTCCATGAAATGTAAGTTCTGACAAGAGATAAAGTGTCTTACTCGGAATGTTAATAGATGGGATATTAAAAACACGTTCCCATACAAAAATTTGGGCAGGAGCCATTGTTGTAATGTGACAATAAATAATTTGGCTCTGAGTTAGATTGTCATCTAACTAGCCCTTAAGCATGTGGATGACATTACTGAAGGATAGATAATGAATCAAAAATAACTATGGGCGAAGAACTTAAATGATTAAATAAATAATTTGAAACTAAAACATTCAAACATTTAATTTATCGGCCCTCCTAGTGCCATTTGTTGATGGGTGTTTATGAAACACCATCAACTGGAAGGGAATAGTCTGGTCCGAGGTTGTCCAAATAAACCAAGTCGTTTTGAATAACTATCCCTGACGGGTTTAACGACTCTGTTAGCCGATAAATGGATCTAATACAAACTGTGAAAATAAAATAACTAACTATGCATTAATGAAGATCTACTGTACACATTCACTATTCTCAGTTTTATATACAACATATACAAATAAACAGGTACACGATTTACGAGAAACCTTTTAAACTAAGGTTGTACAAGAGAACCAAATCTTAGGAAAAATTAAATAGATCTAGAACATACTACGAATCTAATTTTAAACTTGAAACTAAAAAAAAAGGAAAACAAATGAATGTAAATAATAATGTTTTAACTTAAATAAACAAAGTATTTAATCTTAAATGTTAATTTACATTCACAAAATATAAATCAAAACAAAAAGAAAATCATTAACCTATAACTCGAGAGTATTTAAATGGAAATTTTGGTTGTGCCTTCATGTATAACGTTGCTCCAACAACTTGTCATTTAAGATAAATCTATAGGAGAATGTTGTATAATTCTAAGATTGTGACAGTCTTAGGATAAAAATCACTTTGACTCACAATTTAAATTTTATTTAAAATGCAAAAAGAAAAAATTTAAAATCATGATCCTTAGCGAAGATATAATAGATTAATCGACAATAAGAAAAATCTCAAATGAACAATTATATCTTTACAAATATGAATTACATGAAAAAATTTAATATAATACAATATTTGTTTCAAAATAATAGAATCACCAATATCAAGATAATTGGGATAATATACTATTAAAGATTGAAAAAATTAATACATAAATGATAGCAATTAACCATGTATTGATAAACAGACTAAAGCTGATTTAAATCAATGAATAATGAATTACTCAAAGAATATGAATATATTATAATGAAAACAAGACTATTTTACTCACACGACAAAATCCATAAGCAATATGGAATTTCATATTCTTCTTCGAAAATACTGGTCCATTCTCCCAAATTTGAACCATCTATTACTCCTTTTGAAAAGAAAACATTTAAAAAATAAATAATATACAAAAAATAAAGGATAAAAATCCTCCTCTCAATTTCCTGGATCTCCTTTGGCTCTTAACTTTCTCATATATTTATGTAATGAATGAATAGTTTGGGCATCACTAACAATTTCCGCCACCTGAATATTTCCTCGTAAAGAAACCAAAATATCTCTCAAATTGTGCATTTGTTTGGGAAAAATACCCCGATTAAGCTAAATGTGTCCATTTTACAGATGGGTTTTCAGCCGATTCATTAGATTCCTCACGGTTTGGCTGAATCTGTTTTACAAAATTGTCTTTCGGTTTTTTAACGCATTTCCAAATCTTATCTTTTCTTGCTCATAAATTATTTGCAACAATCCAATGTTATTTTTGGATCAATTACCTTGAACGTATTTATATAAGAAAATCAAGCCACAATCAGATCCATACCAAGTATCTAATAATAGAAACCTGTGAAACAAAAATAAACAAATTTAATAACCTAAATATAAAAATTGTGAATAAAGCAAAATCTAGAACAATAAAACTAAATTGAATTTAAAGTAAAAGCTAACTATAAGTTGTAAACAAATATTGGTAATATTTTCCTTTCAAATATGATCTTAAAATTATAGAAGCTTCAATTTGATGGAGAGGAGAAAAATATTAATTTTGGGTTTCCACAAAATCAAACAAATGATAGACAATTATTTTTTATATTATTTTATTTTGAAATGAGATGCAAAATGACAAAAGATTTTAATTAATTAAACGTACCAAATGATTTTGTGAAAATGAGAAACCAAACAAGATATTATTTGATGAAGTATTGAAGGTCCATTATTCACAATCGTCAAGCTTTGTAATGAGAAAAAGACGAAAACATAATTATAATTTAAACGAAAGTAAATAGTGGATAAAAATTAATTTTTTCGTTTAAATAATTCAAATTTCTATGTTTGTCTCTCCTTCATTCAAATTTGATCAAATGTGAACAAATGTCATAGAAAAGATGTTTCGCAATAAAATTTCTTCATGTAAAATCATTGTTATTAATCCATGTCTTCAACCAATCCATTATCATAGAAGATAAATTGAATAAGGAAGAGGTAATAACAAACTCCAAAATTATGAAGCTCGTCCGTCAACATCAAAACTCTGTAGAAAGAAAATCGAAATGGCATTTAAATTTCATGAAACTCAAACCAAAGAAAAGAGAAGAATATAAAATCAAACCAACCTCAAAAGAAAGAAAACAAATACCAATCCAATCAAGACAAAGAAAAACAAAAGAAGAATCCAAGTAAAATTTAGAGGGACCCTCGATTTTGATTAAAGAAAAAGAAAGGGGTTGTTGCAGCCAACCAACAAGTACCTAGGATAGATGTTGGACCACACTTTGTAGAGTATACGTGGAGGGTGTTTTCGTGTTTGAGTTACACTTGCATTGGTAATTTTCTCTAGTGTTGGCTAGCATAACTCGTCTTCCTACCTTTTTATTGATTTATCTTTAGGGAATTTTTAGGGGTGTGTTATGTGCTCCCTATTTTTCCATAGTGAGTTAGTCAATCATTTCTTTGGGTCTCTCACCTAAGGTGGTAGACCACCCACTCCGCCAGTCTTAAGGACTTTTGGGCCTTCCACTTAGAAACGTGGATCTGCCTTCTTATAGGAATATGTTTTTATACAAATTATTTACCATAGTTACTGTGTGAGATTTTTTAAGACTTGGATGATCTTGCAAGAGAAGAAACTATGCATAAGATATTCATGGTCAAATTTACTGAAGATACCAAACAAGGAACAACTTTGCAAGGAGATTCTTGTTTTTTTCCTTTCTTCGGAAATGTTGGTGTCCCTTTGATGGCCATTTTGTACATTCCTAGGTTGAATGTGAGACTATTGGTTTGGGTTTCCCTTTTATGGCCACATTGTACGAAATAGAAAGAGGATGAATAGGATGAAGAAATCACCAACCTTTGCGATTCATGTTGGAGATGGGTTGTCAAACTCTGCAAGTCACGTTGAATACCAACACCCAACCTCTACAAGTCATGTAGGGGGAAAACACCTAGCCTCTATAGGTCATGTTGGGGGTAAAGGTCAAATGATTGCTAGTCATAGTAGTGATAGGTCTATAGCCTCCATGAGTCATGTTATCAACCAATCACCAATATCTATAAATCATGTTGGACATGTGAAATAAACCACTGAAATTCATGTTGGGGGCATGAACCCAGTCCATGTGATTCATACTGGAGTTCAACAACTATCCTCTGCTAGTCATGTTGGATAGTTTTCAACAACCTCTACGAGTCATGTTGAAGACAAGAAACCAACCACTTCTAGTCATGCTAGGGGTATTGATTCTCTTGAGAACCCTTAAAGAATAGGACATAAACCTAAGTTCCCTTGTAAAATTTTCAAGGGATATCACCTTACTCATCTATTCCCTAACAATCCATAAGAATGAATATTGTGGTCCATGTCTCCAAAATCTTCTGATTGTGAGTCTTCTTCCATTTCACCGCAATCTATTCATATTTTGGTTGATGAAGTTGTCATGCCAATGTAATATTTGGCCAATCCCACTCCTCTTTTAGGGGGTGATGCACCTTTAGAGCATGTTGTCTTGTAACCTACTCAACCAGTGGTTGATAAAGTGGTCATGTTGATGCAATGTTTGAATGATCCCACTCTTCTCTTGGAGAGTGTCATGTCTACCAAAGTGGTCACATCGATGCAATATTTTTACGATCCCACTCTTCTCTTGGAGAGTGTCGAGTCTACTAAAGTGGTCATGCTGATGAAATATTCAACTGATCCCACTCTTCTAATGAGGAGTGATGTGTCTACCCACTATGTTTTTATCATTTCTAGTTCAGTACTATCATAACAAGGGGGAATTTTTATCACTTCAAGCACACCCCCTCCAAGTCCTAAGATAGTTTCCTTCGATTGGGATGACCTTGTTGATCCTCACCTTCCTTCCTAAACACCTTCTCAAATAAGGGTTGAAGTTAATTCAAAAAACATTTACAAATGTATTATGGATGAAGGAGCATCCACAAGTATTTTATCCTCCTCAGCCTGGAAAGATTTGGGCTCTCCTGAGCTTGTGTTTACTGGCATGAGCTATTGGATTTTGACAGATGTCCTAGTGAATATTTTGGAATTCTTATTTAGTTTCCTATATCATTAAGTGGCAAGACTTTCCTTGTCTATATTATAGTGGTGAAAGGCTCATTAGATTTCAATATGCTTCTTGGGAATGATTATGCATATGCTATGAATATTGTGGGGTCTATGCTGTTATAGGAGATGCATTTCCCTCAAAATGGAAGCATTGTAACCATATACCAGTTGGCATCCTGATAATCACCATAATTAGGCCTTATCTCAGGATTCCCCTTTATATGTTCCTAGTATTCGCGTAGACTCTACCTCACCATAGGTAAATTATGTGGCATCTTATCCTCATTGTTCAATTTCTCCTAAGAAGGAACTTGTTCACTCATATTTTCCTTCTAGAGACTTGGTCTCAAAAAATGATCCATTGGTTTATCCAATGGGGGCATGGGAGCCCTTACTTCCCCCTCTTCATCCAATTGATATTGAGCTTTCTTTTGAGTATGATTTTGTTGTTTGTAGATCCTCAAGCCCTCGTGCCTGTGATTCTTTGTTGATAGACTATTTTGTTCCTAGCCAAAACATCCATTGCTATATGAAATATGGTTAATTTTCTTCTCCCTTCAAGACTGTCTACCCTCTTCATTCATGTGATTTCTCGGATATTGAATTTCCTTTGGATGAGGCTATCCTTGAAGCCATGACTACAGATTATATACCATGGGAATATTTACACCATGGTTTGTGTTTTCTTCCCTTTTGGGAGAATTTTCAGGTTGACTATCGATGAGACTCTTGGTCAGAGCCTAGCAGTGGGCTCTATATAAACCAATACTATGTGTGAGTCATAAGGATGTGCGGTTCCTTGTACCATATTGTACAGTTCATATTTGTTGTTTTCAAGTTTTGTATTCAATAGAACCTGTTATTTTCCAAAGTTTCTATCTATATTGGATTTATTAACTTCTAGATGAGTGTTATAGGCCTTATATGCAGAATCTTGGAGACATTTGTTCTTTGAAATTTGTTCATCGTATCGATCCGTTCTTACAGGTTTTGACCTCGAAACTCGCATATATGTTATATTTTTTCGCTACTTGCATTTTTTGCAGTATATGTTTCCTAGTTGATTTGGCCTTAGGATCGACCCCACTGAATTGTGACACTAACATTATTTGTTGATAAGTGTGTCATACTTTATTTGGTAGATCCTTCCTTCCATGGGCATCCTAGTTAGAGATTTGTTTTCAATTTGATTCTCATTGCAAAGTACTACATAGGCACAAGAGTCTTGTTAAGTCCCTCAATGATTTTTTGTTGAAGCCTCATCCTTCTTCTTTATCTTTTTTCTGTCCTTTACCCATGGGAATCCCAAAGAGCATGGATTTTCGTGTTTCAAACTCACTTAAATTATTAAATTGACATCTAATGAGAAATTATTTATCGTTTTCGGCCTCATTTATATTACATAAGAAAAGGAGCCCCTTGGAGTCTTCTTTAATCTCTTTTCAAACTCTATAAAATTGAAAAGATTGTCTAGCCATATTGTTTCCCTTCATGCTCATCAAAGCGAAATTCGACGCCACATATATCTAGGGATAGTTTACTCCTTTTCAGTTCAGATTGCTAATTTTATGAAAAAGGTATGCCCTAGGAGATACGGTTTGCTAGGATATTATTCACAGGTGTAAGTTTAACCCTTTTTTGTGCCCAAGGGACTAAATGTATGAAAAATGGTAATTTTTGCTAGTTTTGGTTTATCACTTTTTCGAGCCTTGGAGATTATTTATGAAAAATGAAAACCTTGGAGTCTTCTTTAAGCCCTTTTCAAACTACCTAAAAAATAAAATATCATCAAGTGACCTTGTTTCTTTCACACTTCTTAATCGGTCTAGAAAGAACATCTATTTGGTATAAGTTTAACAATTTTTCCGGTGAATAGATTATCTAGGAAAAAGGTACATCTCAAGAGATATGCCTTACCAGGAGAGTTCTCCTAAGTTATGTTTTATACTTTTTTGGGCTCAGGGGACTAAATTTATGAAAAAGGATGAGGGAGTACATATTTAACCTCTTTTAAGACTGCTTAAATTTGAAAAGATAGCCAAGTGATCTTTTCTTTGTCACACTTGTTAAAATTGTTTTAAAGAGATGTCCTTTCAATATAAGTTTAACCCTTTTTCCAAACTAACTGGACTATCTATGAAAAACTAATAATCTGACCCTAGTGACCATAATAGTTCTCCGTGGTATGATTTTATTATTTTTCGGGCTATGGAGACTAAATTTATGAAAAAGATCACTCTGGAGTTTTCTTTTACTGGTTTTTTTAGACTCTATAAATGTGAAAAACTGTCGAGCTTACCTTCTCTGGGCTCATAAAACATTGCATTGAAGGAGGCTCATTGTGTCAATCTGCAAATTGCATTTCATGTATCACTCTGTCATCTTTAGCCTAATGTCGGCTCCATTTTGTTGTTGCTAAACTTCTAGATCATTCCTTAGGTGCAGGCCTTGCAAAATATTTTCCTTTGCATTCTGACACACTAACCCATGGAGGAATTTTCCCAAGTGTCCTTATCCTACACATGTCTCCTTGCCCTGAGCATTAGTATGTTCCATGTTCTTGGAACTAGTTTACTTTCCCCCGACACTCATTCCTAAAGCTAATTAAAAATATCCAAAAAGAGGTGACGGGAAAACATTCTCTTTTATTGGTAGCAATATAGTCACCCTTGGACAAAGCACATCATTCAATTTTCTATTTAAAGCAGTTCGGATTTAATATGGCCTTAGGAAGTTGTTTTCATTACATAGAGTTGTGTCCTCCTCTGTTTGGTTACTCTTCCAAACACATGGAGAGTTTGTGGTGCCTCCTGTGCCACAAGCTTATGTCAATAACATGCTCCCTAAGTCTTTTCATATGTCCTGATATTTTCCAAGGGAAATAATTACAACCCTAGTCGGTCATTCTCTAATAAGTCTCTTGACCTTCATGATTCGTCCATCTCGAGAGTCTCGTCAAGTTCACATTCAAAAATTATCGAGGTCTCGTGCCCGATAATCGAGATCCTCCAGTCTTTTCACGATGGCTTGTTGAAGACCTTGGGATAGATAGTTTTACACTACTATTATACTCCTACTTGAGTTATGAAGATCTTGAAGATATCCCTCCAGTTACTAAAGCTATCATCTCTAGCTATAGGCATTGATGCCTCTTGAAGATTCATATCACATTGTATTTATATATATTTTGATGATTTTGAGATGTATATCTGTTGTGTATTATTCAAAGCTACAATATATATTTTCACACACATTATCCATGTGGCCATGACTACTATATATGAAATGGATCTACAGTGTACTTGATTGGCAACCATGGTTAGTTTGTCTCGATCATGGGTATTCCTGCCTCAGTGATTATTATTATTATTTTGTAGATGACACGATTGAAAATACTCATCTATGATCACTCAACTCAGTGCCTTCCCTTTTTAAATATGATGTAATGTATTTTGACCATCAGTTGGTCTTTTGACCTCACACATGAGGGGGCATCTGTTATAGCTCAAAATGCCACTATAATGCATTTTTTACTTTGGCCTACTCACTTACACATCCACCAATCACTTTTGTTGAGGTTCCTCTCTAAAAAAAACCTTTTTGGATGGTGTATACGCCCTGCTACATATGAAGAATGTGTACATATGCTAGTCTCATGCTTGACAGCCCACGTATACTCTAAAAAGTCAAAAAAATTAAAAATTTGTGTGCTTTCGAGTGGAGTTTAAGGGCTAGCTCAGTTTGCACAACCAGATTACCTCACATATCCCTTTTAAAAACCAATTAACTATCTTTCTCCATGTAAAAAGGGCCCTAGGGGGTCATTTTGATATATGAAAGAAGAGGCAAGAGAACTTTGCGAAATTTTATCCCTTGTATTCCAAGCCTTTTTGCATTCTTCTTTGAGTTTCATCCTCAACATTCCCTTCCATTCATCCTCCTTATACCATTAATAATTTTCCCTTATATTGACATGCTCGTGGTGAGGATAGAATATCGAGAATAGTGCACTTGGAGTCAAACTAGAGGAACCTAGGTGAGGTTTGTAGAGAGACATCAATGAGATTCAAGTTGTAAATTCCAATCTTGTTATTAATAAAAGAGAAACTTCTTTGTCCCAGATATCTATGTCTTTATGTTTATGTTTATGAATGTTTTTCATGAATAAGTAACCCTTTAGATGACTTTGGTAGTTATTTATTTGTTGTTATAGTTTGTTTTGTAAAGTTGTTTCAAGACAAATTTCGGAGGAGGATTGCAATCTTGGAATGAACAACAACAAGAAGGGATCTACAACACACAAAAGGAATCAAGGTATACATTTTGAACATCTCTCCCTTCTCTTAACTATCATTAGGTTTTTGTTGGATTTGGGGTAGAATAGAAGCATTTCTATTTTTTAATATGTCAAGGCTCTGGCTAGTCGCTAGACCTAGATTAGGGGGATTTTTCCCCATAGCACATCCCCTCTCACGTCCGTCAGGAAGCCAAACAAATTGCTGATAAACTTTCCAATGTAGGGGTCACTCTTCAAAATGGTGATCTTCTATGTTCACCATCCTAGTCGCCAAATCACCCCTTGTTCGTTGAATGTTTAGCTTTGGAATAGAAAGACATCCCAACCCTAGATGGAGTGTCAACTAATGGCCATGTTGCACTATATATCATTAACACCAACCACCACTACTTTCCTTGTGTGGCACTCTAATGGTGATCATTTACGCCAAACTCGGTCCAGCCTGCAACTCCACCTGCTACTATCCTCCACCAAGTACAATGCTCATGAGATCTTGATGGCTCTCCAGAATATTTCACAGGCTAAACATGTCACCCTCATGAGGAAGGTTTCTCATTCTGTTAATCTCCTTTCCCCACGAGATGTCCATCTTCTTGTCATTCCTCCCTCCATTCTCTCTCTCTCT
>JZKD02S1674814.1:318692-347340 GCA_000966675.3 Picea glauca
TGTGTTCTTTGTGTTCATTGTGGTGATGACTTGTTGATGATATATTGCTGATATATGTTGCTGATATGTGCTCACATCTAACTGGTTATAAATGACAACAATGAGTAATGAATAATTGATGAGTTTTTGTGCAAGAGGGCAGTTTTGGGAAAAAGAGCCCCACACTCATTCACCCCCCCTCTAAGTGTGGTAGGTGTGTCCAACAATTTCAATAGAGAAGGATTAGATAGAAATATTTGAACAACTTGTCGAACAAAAAATGGAATAGCCAAGTTCCTCCCAATCTTAGAACAAAAGAACCAATTCACTTGTCTCGTTCACCCGCTAGCCTGGCCATGAATCCATAAGGGAAAACTCAGAACTCCTCCTCAACAATATTCCTTTAGTTGCAGTAGTTTCTCCTTGCCTCACACTCAACAAGTAGATTTCATAACAACAAGAGATAATTTCCTTTCCTGGCATACTCGGCAATGTCCTACCTCCTCCCATATGCCATATATCCAAAAACCATTATTCCTAGGTCTTTTCCCCTTGGGAATTTTTGCAGCTTTCCAAATCCCTAATTTTCAGGGGCTGGCAATCACCAAATTCCTAATTTTCCACTTCTCACATTCAACACTGATGTAGTTCCAACATGTTCCCCTCTCATGGATTCATGGTTAGCTGATTTTAACCTAGTTGTTCCATTTGTCCCTCAACAATAAATATGAAAAAAATTGTTTTCATACAAGTGTCATAGTCAAATAGGTAGTTGGGTCAAATCATATCTCTATCCAATAGTCATAGTCATGACTTACAATTAATTAAATTTGGAATTTGGAATTTCCATAAATGGCAATAATTTTCCAATCTTGAATTTACTAAAAACGGAAATAATTTCCTAAGCAAATTTCAGATTTGAAAATAATTTATTTTTGGGGATGTTACATCTTTTCCCCCTTAAATAAAACACTGTCCTCAATGTGCGTTCCTTTCTTGGAACATGATTGGATGAGATTTCTGCAAATATCCCTCCAACACCCAAGTGGCCTCCTCACGCCTAAATTGCTTCCATTGCACCTTTACCTGGGCGACAACCCTGTTCCAACATGTCATTTCTCTCATGTACAAAATGTGCAGAGGTTCCGCTTGGAGCTCGCCTTCTAGTTTCACCTGCACCAAGTTCTAGTTGATCATATGAGTAGGGTCATGAAAAAAATTCTTGTGACATCCCCCAAAAATAAAATATTTTTTATGTGCTGGAAATGTATTTTTGTTTTTGGCAAATTCGAATCTGGAATTTTTTTTCCATTTATGGGAATTCTGAATTTCAAATTTAATAATTGTATTTAATTATTGTGATTGTTGGGCAGAGATTGGTTTGGACTCAACTAGCTATTTGATTATGACACTTGTATCACAACAAAATATTTATATTAATTGCAGGAGGACAAATGGAACAACCATGTTAAAATCAGTTGACCATGACTCCATCAGTGGGGAACATGTTGGAACGGCCTCTAGGCTGATTATGAGAAGTGGAAACTTAGAGATTTGGCCACTGACAGCCCCTAAAAATCATGGATTACGAGAGCTACGAAGATCCCCAAAGGAGGGAAAAAGACCCGAGCAAAAATTGATAAATAACATATGCGAGGAGGCAGGATGCTACCAATTATGCTGGTGAAAATGTTTTTTTGAGCTCTCTTGCTATTATGAACACTTGTGAAACCCCAAACCACGAAATCCCTAAGTATTGTCCCAGAGTCTTTCTATATTTCGGATTTCGGCAAACAGCGGGGTCCTTTGTTTTGTTCAACATTTGTGATCACCGAAACCTGATTGACCTTTGTTTCTTCACAAAGATGTAGGAACATAGTAGGAATTATTGTTATAGGGACAACTCAAATACTGTAATGTATGGACTGGTAGAAAACATTGGAGGATATTCATCCAGGATAGAATTATAATAATAACCATTCATATTACAAGTCACCATGTACGGGGCATGACAAGTACCTAAATTATTATACAGAGAAAGATATGGGTATATACTTACTTGTAGGTGGAGATAAGTACAGATGGGTATATACATACTTGTAGGTGGAAATAAGTACAGATGTTAATAGAGAGAGTTAAAGAGAATTTCCTATAGTAAAATGTATAATATGGCCTTTACACGGACACATAGCAGACAATCAAGTTACCTACTATTCTAGCAGTCATGAATATCTTGACTTGCAATCACAAGCATAATGAAATGTGCATAACTGAATTACTTTGAAAACTTTCTATTTGAAGTAAACTAGACTGGTGTAATGATGTCTTTATGGATCGAATTTAATCTTACCTTCTCTTAAACTCTAAGCTTAAACGAAGTTGAATTATGTCATAGAATTTATTTATTTTTGTAAATTTGAGATACATTACATATGGTATCAGAGCAAAAGCTACAACAGTGGTCCTGAATAGGTCCACATTAATTACTTAGTATATATTCTGATTTATGAAAAAACTAATAAATCTTGTGGATTATAAACAGAAAGCTTTTATATTTTGTGTTGAATAATGGGAGCACAAGAAGGTGCAGAAATTAGGGTGGAAGAGAATCTGCAACAAGGACCTCCTGGAGATCCAAGACAGAATAGTGATGGAATCTCATCCACGGAGGTGTTGGAAACAACGAGGAACCTTATTGCTGAACTACAGGTTTTCAAGGCCGACAATGAAAAATTGAAGAAGAAACAGCAGGAACAAAAAGAGATAAATGAAGTCTTGCTGCATAGTATAGTAACCAACAAAAGCACAAAATATGATAACCATGAAGAAGAGGTTATCAAAAAGGCCTCCAAGAATTCTGGTGTGAAGACAGAAAAATGAGACAGTTCATCTGAACAGACACCTTTAGCTTAAGACAAAACTATACCAGACAAAAAAAGAAAACAAACCGACCACCTTGAAGGAGAATTTAAAAAGATTAAACCAACTACTTTTCATGGAGAATCCAGGACAGGAGAAGAACCCGAGGCATGGTTGTTGGACATCAAAAAATACTTCCAAATCTATGAATATTCCAGTAACATGAAAGTCAGAACGGGCATCTACAATTTGAAGGGGAATGCCATCATTTGGTGGCAGGACCTAAAATTGGCCAAGGGCCTAAAGGAGAAACAGTTGGAATGGTCTAACTTTAAGAAGTATTTTAAGAAACAATACCTTTCTGAAAGATATTATGAAAGGAAGATGAAAGAATTTTATGAGTTATGACTCAGACAAATGATGATGGAGGACCTTATAAATAAATTTCTGAAACTACTAAGGTTCATACCATACATCCGAGAGGATAAGGTAAAAATCCAGAGATTATTAAGTTATTTACCACAGTCCTAGAGGGACAAAATTGAGTTTGACAACCCAAAATCCTTGAGTGAGGCATTCAGAAAGGCACCAATGTGCTATGACCAGTATAAACACCGGGTAGAGTTTCCCAAGACCTGGAAGGATAAGAAACAAGATGGAATGCACCAGCGAAAGAAGGGAAACCAACCAGCTCCTTATTGGAATGCAACAAAAACTTTCCCAAGGAACGATTTTCACTCCAATCATCCGAACACGCAAGGTAGTGGTAAACCGATAAACTTGGGAATGAAGAAGTTTGGGGACAACTCCTGTGAGCCATTAAAGTGTTGGGAGTGTGGATAGACTCATCTAAGGAGGAACTATCTATGTTTAATTACAAAAAACATAATTGTTGTTCACAATTTACAGGAAGCCTCGTCAGTGGGAAACATGGGAAGAAGTTTGCATTGGATAAATGTAGCCATAGATGGTCGACAAGTTGACCACCAGTCCTCGGTGGTAGAAATTGAAGGTAAAATCCATGACACTTGAATTTATGTTTTAATTGACCTTGGAGCTACATTAAGTTATATTACTCCCGATGTAGTAGAGTTGAATAAACTTAAGAAACAAAAGAACGAAAAATATTGTCTTGTACAACTAGCAACAAGTACTAAAAGGAAAATAGTTAAATTTATTTTTTATCTTGAGTTCAGCATAGATGGTCAAAAGATAAGGACCAATCTAAACATCCTACCACTAGGATATTATGATATTATTATTGGGATAGATTGGTTGGAACAACACAAAGAATTAATACACTATTATACAAAGATACTTAGCTATAAAGATAATTTTGGCATTGTTAGAACAACCCAACGTATACGAAAACCTGTGTCAGTCAGACAAGTTTCAACGATGCAATTCAAGAAATGTATTAGAAAGGGATGTCAAGTTTACACCATCCAAGTGACGAATCTATTAGAAAGAGAAGATAAGACCAAGTTAGAAGACTTTGCTGTCCTACAGGAATTCAGAGACATGTTTGTTGATGGGATACCAGAATTACCTCCTAGGAGAGAAATAGATTTATTTATAGACTTACTACCCAGATCAACCCCTATCTCAAAAGAACCCTACCAAATGCGTCTACTGGAAATGATAGAATTAAAAATACAATTACAAGAATTGTTGGACAAGGAATATATCAGACCAAGTGTCTCTCCATGGGCTGCACCAATCGTCTTTGTGAAAAAGAAAGACGGTACTCTAAGACTATGTGTTGATTATAGACAACTAAAAAAAGTGACCATTAAGAACAAATACCCCTTAGCACGGATAAATGATCTCTTTGATCAAGTTGGTGGGGCCAAGATCTTCTCAAAATTGGATTTACGATCTGGTTATCATAAAGTTAGGATAAAGGACTAGGACATAAAAAAAAACATCTTTTCGTACAAGATACAGACACTATGAGTTTGTAGTCATACCTTTCAGAGTCACTAATGCACCAACCACATTTATGTTCTTGATGAACAACATTTTCAACCAGTACTTAGACAAGTTCATAGTACTATTTATCGACGATATTCTGGTCTATTCTAAAACGGAGGAGGAACATGATGAACACTTTTGAATAGTTCTGCAAACACTAAGGAAACACAAACTATATGAAAAATTTGACAAATGTGATTTTTATCAAAATAAAATACAATATTTAGGACATGTCATTTCCTCGGAAGGTATTGCCATAGACACAGAAAAGATAAAATCCATTATGGAATGGTCAGTGCCTAAGGATGTGGCAGATATCCAGTCATTCATGGGAATCACTGGATATTATCGCAGATTTATAGAAGGGTTCTCCAAGATAGCCTACCCTATCATGTCATTACAAAAGAAAGGGACCAAGTTTAACTGGTCACAAAAGTGTCAAGACAGTTTTAACAAGCTAAAAGAATTATTGACATCGACGCCCATATTGAAGGTAGTAGACCCAGATAAAAACTTCACAGTATGCGTTGATGTAAGTAAAGAGGGACTAGGTGGTGTTCTAACTCAGGAAGGGCACGTGATTTGTTATGAGTCCTGAAAATTAGAGGAACACGAGCGAAATTATGTCCCTCGTGACTTAGAATTGGCAGCAGTAATACATGCCTTAAAAATGTGGTGACACTATATAATGGGAAAAAAATTCTTACTATTGATGGATAATAGCGGGGTGAAATATCTATTTAACCAACCAGACCTTAATGCAAGACAAGAAAGGTGGATAACCTTCCTAAGAAAATTTGACTTCGAGGTCAGACATATCAAGGGTAAGGAAAATAAAGTAGCATATGCTTTAAGACGCAAAGTCCATGGGTTATTTGAGATAAATATCAGCAATGCAGAAAGTGATATGGAACAAAGAATAAGAAAGATAGGTGTTAATGATGGAAATTACACTAAGATGATGGCAGAATTTCAAAAGAGTATCGCAAACCTAGATAAACCATATATAAGTATCAATAAAAAGGGACTTTTAAGATTTAATAACAGATTGTACATACCGGATGCAGCAGAGTTAAAATTAATTGTTTTATATGAAGTGCATAAGAAACCATATTCTGTCCATTCAGGCTACCAGAAAACAATAACAACACTCAGAAAACTATTTTACTGGCCTAGCATGAAGGGAAAAAAAATAGAATACTTGGTTAGGTGCCAATATTGTCAGCAGGTTAAGGATGAACACTAGCATCCAACTAGCCTATTACAGCCACTACCAATACTAGAATGGAAATGGGAGACCATATCACTTGAGTTTGTAACAAGTTTGCCAACAAATCAGAAACATAATGATTCAATCATGGTTGTAATTGATAAACTCAGTAAGTCTTCACACTTTATTCCTATAAAGTCTACTTTTAAAGCTATTAATATTGTTTAAATATTCATGAAAGAAATTTTTAGACTGCATGGTATTCCTAAAATGGTTATTTCAGATAGAGACGTAAAATTCACATCCACTTTTTGGAAGGAATTGTTGGCAGGACTAAATACTTATTTAAATTTCAGTATGAGTTATCATCCACAAACGGATGGATATACCAAAAGGACAAATCAAATCATAGAGGATATGATCTGCATGTAAGTAAGAACAAAGACGAACAAGTGGGAAGACTACCTACACTTGGTAGAATTTGCATATAAAAATGGGTACCAAACTTTGGCTAAGTTGAGCCCTTTTAAAATACTGTACGACAGAAAGTGTACAACTCCAATTAGCTAGGATAACCCAGCTGATAGAATCATGGTTGGACCAGAGATTCTCCAATAAATGGAGAACATGGTGAGGAAGGTACAACACAACTTGAAAGAAGAACGGGACAAATAGAAGAGCTATGCGGATCAGAAAAGAAGACACATGGAATTTCAAGTGGGAGATCATGTTTACCTGAAGGTCAAAGACCAAAAAACATCACTGAAGTTAGGGAAATGTGCCAAGATGGCACCCAGGTTTTTTGGTCCCTTCGAGATACTAGCTCGAATTGGACCCATAGCATATCAACTTGCACTTCTAGCTAATCTAAGAATTCATAATGTATTTCATGTATCTTTGTTGGAAATGTATATTCATGACCCTACGCATATGATTGATTGGAATTTGGTGCAAGTGGAGCCCGAAGGCAAGTTCCAGGTGGAACCCCTGTGCATTCTGGACTAGAGAGAAACAACACTTCGGAACAAAGTCGCCGCTCAGGTAAAGGTGCAATGGAAGCACTTTAGTCCTGAGGAGGCCACTTGGGAATTGTAAGAAGATTTGCAGAAATCTCATACAATCCTATTTTAGGAAAGAAATGAACACTGAGGACAGTGTTTTACTGAAGGGGGAAAGGATGTGACACCCCCCCCCAAAAAAAAACAAATTATGTGCTCGAAATCTATTTCCGTTTTTGGCAAATTCGAATCTGGATTTTTTTTTCGATTTATGGCAATTCTGAATTTCGAATTTAATAATTGTATTTAATTATTGTGACTATTCGGTAGAGATCTGTTTGGACTCAACTAGCTATTTGACTATGACACTTGTATCACAACAGAATATTTATATTAGTTGCAGGAGGACAAATGGAACAACCATGTTAAAATCAGTTGACCATGACTCCATGAGTGGGGAACATGTTGGAATTGCCTCTAGGCTGATTATGAGAAGTGGAAAATAAGAGATTTGGCCACTAGAAGCCTCTGAAAATCAGGGATTAAGAGAGCTGTGAAAATCCCTAAAGGAGGGAAAAAGACCCGGGAAAAAATTGATAAATAGCTTATGCGAGGAGGCAGGACGCTACCAACTATGCTGGGGAAAATATTTTTTTGAGCTCTCTTGTTGTTATGAACACTACAGATTGAGTGTGGGGCAAGATGAGCATGCTAAAATAGATTTGATTTGTTGTTATGAGAATTGTTGAGTAAGTGTGAAGTAAGAGGATAACTATTGGAATTGAAGGACATTGTTGAGGAGGAGTTTCCAAGTTCACCCTCATGGATTCATGGTTAGGCTAGGGGGTGAATTGAGCAGGTGACTTTGGCTGCCCTGTTCTATGGTTGGGAGGAATGTGGTTGTTCCCTTTTTATTCCTGTGGATTGGATTTAGATATGTTGATCTACCCCTCTCTATTCTTAGCTATGTTTTGATTTATGGCAGGCATCTATTGTGTGATTATATCTAATTGCGTTAATGTAAACCTTTCCCTCTTTGTTCTTGGACTTTTTGTGTGTAACTCATATTAAGCATATAATTGTTTCTAAATTTGAAATAATTCTTTCAATGGATGACATTTATTGTGGTATTAAATGTACAATCACAGTCTAAATTATGGAGTGGTCCCTCCTGAAATCTGAAAGTGCTAGGAAAATTTATTTTTATAGAAGTTGAGTTTAAGAAAGCCGGTCCATCTATGGGTTAGGTTTAATCTGAAGTCAAAATACTAGATGTACAAAAATTTTGAAAGTTAAAGAATTCTGGGAACCCCCAGAAACCAAATTCAGATCCCTCAGATTATCAATTATAATTTCCAAACTCTGATGGGATGATATTCTTATTCATGTATTTACATAGATGCACAGATCTAGTAATGTTGACGTTTAATGCCTTGTTTAAAGAGGCTCTAAGTGAACATAATAGGAGTTACCTTTTACAAAACCTGTTACCCTATTGTACCCCTTTTATAGATTATATGCGTATAAAACTCAGAAGTTAGATTTTTGGAATCCTGATAAGTAAACGGATATTGAATGCTTCTACACCTATTGTTTCACAGAACGAAAGTAAGAATTCCAGTACAAGGAAAAAATCTTAGAATTATGAAAATAATGTGATTTTCGGCATTTGGGACTTGTTGGTTACATTTATATGAAGTTCCCTTGCTTTTCTAAACCCTAAAACCCCGAATCTTGAAATTCCGAAGTGTTGGTCCCATATCGTTCACCTTCCAAAATTTGGGAGTTGTTGTCTGTTGTTGTTAGCATTTGAAACCCTGAATCCCAAAATCCTGAAATGTTAGCTCCTTTGTTTTTCGCAATTCAGGAATTGTTGTACGTTGGATGTTTGGCTATGGAACTCGCGAAGTTTCAAACCCTGAAATCCTGAAATATGAGTCTCACCTTTCTTTTATTTTGCATTTCATAAGTTTGTTCATGTTGATGCTTGGACACTGGAACTCGCGATGTTCTGAACCCCGAAATCCTGAAATGTGGGACCCACTTTTCCTTTTTTGCATTTTGAAAATTTTGTTTATGTTGATATTCGAACACTGGAACTCGTGAAGTTCTGAACCCCAAAATCCTGAAATACGGGTCTCGCCCTTATTTTCTTTCACATTTCGGAAGTTTGTTCCTGTTGATGTTGGACACTGGATCTTGCAATGTTTCGAACCTCAAAATCCTAAAATGCGGGACCCACCTTTCCTTTTTCACATTTTTGGAAGTTTGTTTATGTTGATGTTTGGACCGGAACTCATGAAGTTCGGAACCCCGAAACCCCGAAATGTGAGTCCTACCTTTCCTTTTTCGCATTTTCGGGAGTTTTTCTATGTGTTGATGTTTGGATTTTGTACTCGCAAAACCCCAAACCCCAAAATCTCGAAGTGTTGGCCCATAGTCTTTCCATATTTCAAATTTCAGCAAACAGCGGGGTCCTTTGTTTTGTTCGGCATTTGTGATCACTGAAACAGGATTGACCTCTGTTTCTTCACAAAGTTGTAGGAACATAGTAGGAATTATTTTTACAGGAACAAATAAAATACTGTAATGTATGGACTGGTAAAAAACATTGGAGGATCTTTATCCGGGATAGAAGTATAATAATAACCGTTCATATTACAAGTCACTATGTACGGGGCATGACAAGTACCTAAATTATTATACGGTGAAATATATGGGTATATGCTTACTAGTAGATGGAAATAAGTACAGATGTTAATAGACAAAGTTAAAGTGAATTTCCTACATTAAAAATGATAATATCGCCTTTACACGTACACATAGTAGACAGTCAAGTTACCTACTATTCTAGTAGTCATGAATATCTTGACTTGCAAACATAATGAAATGTGCAGAACTGAATTACTTTGACAACTTTCTATTCGAAGTAAACTAGACTGGTGTAATGATGTCTTTATGGATCAAATTGAATCTTAACTTCTCTTAAACTCTAATCTTAAACGAAGTTGAATTATGTCATAGAATTTTTTTTTGTGGTAAATTTTAGGTACATTACAATTCTTTAACAAAGAAACATGAAATATATTATGGATTTTTAGATTGGTAGCAAGTGCAAGTTGGTATGTTACAGGTCCAATTCGAGCTGAGATATCGAAAGGGCCACAAAACCTGGATGCCAACTTCGCACATTTCCCTAGATTTAGGGACATTTTCCGAGCTTTGACTTTTAAATAGACGTGGTCTCCCACTTGAAATTTCAGGTGTCTTCTTCTCAGGTTCTTGTAATTTTTTTGTCTGTCCTAAGACTCCTTTAAATTTTGATGTACTTTTCTTACCATGCTCTTCATTTCATGCAGCATCTTTGGTCCCACCATGAGTCTGTCCACTGGGTTATCCCATCTAATCAATTTCATACACTTTCTGTCATACAGTACTTCGAAAGGACTCATTTTATTCGAAGTTTGGTATCCATTGTTGTATGCGAATTCCACCAAGTTTAGGTAGTCTTCCCACTTTCCTGGTTTTGTTCTTACGTACATGTGTAACGTATCTTATATGATTTGGTTTGTTCGTTTAGTCTGCCCATCCGTTTGTGGATGATAACTCGTGCTGAAATTCAAGTTAGTATTTAGCCCTGCAAACAATTCTTTCCAAAAAGAAGATGTAAATTTTACATTTCTATCCAAAATCACCATTTTTCGAATACCATGCAGTCTAAAAATTTCTTTCATGAATATTTTAGCGATGTTAATGAATTTAAAAGTAGACTTTATAGGAATAAAGTGTGTAGACTTACTAAGTTTATCGATTACCAAGATAATTGAATCATTATGTTTATCAGTTCTATTCAAACCTGTAATAAATTCCATTGATATTGTCTCCCATTTCCATTCTAGCATAGGTAAGGTCTGCAACAAGCCGACTGGATGTTGATGTTCAACTTTTACCTGTTGGAAGTCCTAAAACTTAGCTAAGTATTCTATTGTTTATTCCTTCATATTAGGTCAATAAAATAACTTCCTTAATGTTGTTACTGTTTTCTGGTATCTCGGGTGACTAGAATATGGTTTCTTGTGTGTTTTATCCAAAATCGACAACTTTAATTCAGTTGAATCTAGTATGTATATATTTTTTTTGAATCGTAGTAGGCCTTTTCTGTCCAAACTCGGATTTGCTTTGTCTTAATTTTCTGCATTATCTTGTAATTCTACCACTTTTCTATTATAATTTTCATCGTTATTACCTACAACCTTTATCCTCTACTCAAGATCGCTTTTGCCCTGCTAATGTTTATTTCAAACACCCCATGAACTATTTTTCTTAAGGCATCAGCCACCTTGTTTTCCTTACCCTTGATATGTCTTACCTCAATGTCAAATTGGCTCAAGAAGGCTAGCCATCTTTCTTTCCTTCCAATAAGATCCGGTTGACTAAACAAAAATTTTACACCGCTGTTATCCGTCAATAACATAAATTTTCTGCCCATGATGTAGTGCCGCCACTTTTTTAAGGCTTGTATTATAGATGCCAAATCTATGTCATGAGTGACATAGTTTTGTTAATGTTCCTTTAGTTTTCGAGACTCATAACGAATAACATTCCCTTCTTGAGTTAGGATGCCACCTAGTCCTTCTTTACTCGCAACTACACGGACGGTGAAGTCTTTGTCTAGATCTGCTACCTTTAAAATGGGTGCGGGTGTTAACAATTCCTTTCACTTATTAAAACTGTCTTGGAATTTATGTGACCAGTTAAACTTGGTTCCCTTCTTTTGTAACGATGTGATAGGATATGAAATTTTGGAAAATACCTCTATAAATATCCCGTAATACACAGTGATTCCCATGAATGATCGAATGTCCACTACGTCCTTAGGAATCGACCATTCCTTGATGGCTCTTATTTTCTTAGGATTGACTGCAATGCCTTCTACTAATATTACATGTCCTAGGTACTATATTTTCTTTTGATAAAAGTCACACTTATCGAATTTAGCATATAGTGTGTGCCTCATTAAATTTTGCAGAACTATCCTTAAGTGTTCTTCGTGTTCTTCTTATGTTTTAGAATATACTAGAATATCGTCAATAAATACCAACACAAACATGTCAAAGTACTAACTGAAAATAATGTTCATTAAACACATAAATGTGGTTGGCACGTTAGTAATACCAAAAGGTATAACAACAAATTCGTAATGTCCATATCTCATTCAGAATGATGTTTTACTTATGTCATAACCTAGTGATAACCAGATCGTAAATACAATTTCAAAAAATTATTTTCCCCACCTACTTAATCGAATAGATCATTTATCTTAGGTAACGGGTACTTGTTCTTAACAATCATTTTGTTTAATTTCCTGTAATTGATGCATAATCTCAGAGTTTCATCTTTTTCTTTAACAAAGAGGATGAGTGCTCCCCATGGTGAAACTCTCGGTCTGATATATTCTTTGTCCAATAATTCTTGTAGTTGAATTTTTAATTATGTTAACTATGGTAAACTCATTTAGTACGGTGCTTTAGATATAGGGGCTGAACTAGGTAGTAAGTCAATAGAAAATTTTATCTCTCTTCTTGGGGGTAATCCATGTATCCCGTCAATAAACACATCTCTGAAATCATGCAAAACGAAACAAAATCCACCAAGATGGGTTTATTTTCCTTTTCTAATAAGTTTGTTACTTGGATGGCATAAACCTGAAAACCCTTTCTCATGCATTTCTTAAATTGCATTGCAGAAATCTACCTAACTAAGATTGGGTTTTGTACACCTTGAACTGTCCTAGCAGTGTCATTTTCATGTTTATACTTGAGTGATTTTTCATAACAATATAACACTAATTTATTCTTTTCTAACCAATCCATTCTGATAATTATATCATAAGATCCTAACGGCAATACGTTCAGATTTTTGTTTATGTTTTGACCACCTAAACTGAACTCATAATCATAAATAAAATAGACCACTTTTCTTTTTTTTCATGTTGCTAGTTGTACCAACCAAGATTTTGTATGTCTTATTTTATTAAGTTTATTTGAATCCACTATACCATGAGTGATAAAAATCAACATAGCTCTAGGATAAATTAAAACAAATATTTGAGGGTTATTAATTTTAACTTCAATTTCCACCACAAAAGACTAGTGGTCAACTTATCGGACATCCACGGGTACATTGATCCGATGTAAGCTTCTGCCCTCATCTCCCACTGTAGAGGCTTCTTGTAGGTTTTGAACCATATTTATGGCTACTGAAATCAAATGTGGATAGTTCCTCCTTAAGTGAGGTTCCCCACATTCCCATCATTTTAATGGTTCACGGGGGTTGTCCCCAAACTTCTTTGTTCCCAGATTTATTGGTTTACCACTTCCTTGGGTGTTCTGATTATTGGAGTGAAATTATTTTCTAGGGAGACTCTCTGTTGTGTTCCGAAAAGGACTTGGATGATATCCCTTCTTCCGTTGGTTCATTCGGTCTTTCTTCTTGTCTTTCCAAGCCTTGGGAAGTTATGACCACTGTTTATATTGGTCGTAACACAATCGGGATTTCCTGAAACATTTTCTCAAGGACTTGGTATTATCAAATTTAGTTATGTCCTTATAAGACTGCCATAAACAACTTAGGAACCACTGGATTTTTACTTTGTCCTCTTGGATATAATTCATGAACCTTAGTAATTCCAGGAATTTGTATATCAGATCTTCCATAGCCATTTGATCGAGTTGTAGCTCATAAAATTCTTTGGTTTTTCTTTCATAGTAACTTTCAGATAGGTACAGTTTCTTAAAGTATTTCTTAAAATCCGACCATTCCATCTATTTTTCCTTCACACCCTTGGCCAACTTCAGGTATTTTCACCATATGTTGGCCTTCCCTTTCAGATTATAGATGGCCATTATGACCTTCATATTACTGGAATAGTTGTATATCTAGAAATACTTCTTGATGTCTAATAACCATGCTTCAACTTCCTCACCTGTTATAGATTCCCCATCAAAGGTAGATGGTTTGATTTTCTTAAACTCTCCCTCAAGGTGATCTACCTACTTTCTTTTTCTTCATGTTTTTGTTTTATCTTCAGCTAAAGGTGTACCTTCAGATGAGCTATCCCATTTTTTTGCTTCAGGACCAGAATTCTTGGAGGCCCTTTTGCTGACCTCTTCTTCATGTTTATCATCTATTGGGATTTTCTTTGTCACTATACTTCACAGAAGGACTTCATTTATTTCCTATTATTCCTGTTGTGCCTTTTTCAATTTCTCATTGTTCGCTTTGAAAACTTGTACTATCTCAATAATGAGATTTATCATAGTTTCCAGAACTTCAATAGGTGAACTTCCATTATTGTTCTGCCTCTGATCTTTAGGAGGCCTTTGTTCAGGACTCTCCTCAAGTCTGATTTCTGCTTCATCCTAGGCTGCCATGATTACAACAAAATAAAGTGTTTTCTGTTTGTAACAGTAATTGTTTTGTTAGTTTTCATAAAAATGAAAAGATATGCTAAGTAAATAATTTGGCCCTACTCAAGGTCCAAGTGTTGTAACCCTTTCTCTGATACCATATGCAATCTACCTCAAATATACCAATTTAAAAAAAAAAAAAAAAATACGGAACATTAATCTCCAATTTCATTTAACAAAGTCATAGTTAAGAGAAGGTATTACTTATCTCCATTGTTAAACTCTGCGAGGTTTTCTTATGTTCTGATTATCAGCGATTTCATTTCTATCCTAGCCTATAATGTACCTCAAAATTCTCATAAAAAATAAAAATATGTGGTACCATGTTTGCTACTCAATTTTCGTTTAATACACTCATGAGCCAGGTACTTACACTTTGTTTTTGCTTGCATGACCTTATAACATACTAGCTTAATACTCTTGGCTTAAGATTAATACTCTAGGCTTAATACCTTACAAAAATCGAATGAAATATATTCTAATCCTTACTTTATTATAAGGTATTTATTATAATGCCCGCACCTACCTATACGCTATGATTGGAAATTTTAGTCCCTTTGTTTTTAATAGAAATGGACTATTGGATTTTTTTGTTGCGCATAAATTTATGTCTTGGGTTTTTTAAAGCTTACGCACTACCTAATGGTGTCAACATCAGTCTTCAAGTCTTTCTCATGGTACGTGATAGGAAAGGTTTTAAGGAGGTTAATGAATTGTTTAGGAGTGGTTTCCAAGTGTTTCCTTTGATGGCTCTACTTTAGTTATGTTACAACTTGTCCTCATCGTAACAAACTGAACCCAGTCAAGTCTACATAAAGCTATGCACAAATGAAATAAATAACTCCCTTTCACTTGCCTGGGTAATGAAAGGACAACTTCATGGTTTGGCAGCCGACTAGTTCTCTAGACAGTCAAGGTTTTACTGTTGGTTTACTTGGTATCTTCTGCATTTATGGAGGTGGATGTACCTGTCAGGACGGGTTTAAGACTCTATTTAGGAAATTAAATAAGGGTCCTACTAACCTCATCCCCGGTGTCTCTTTCACCTACTCCTCCCAATCTCGATGCGCCAGCTTGCCCTAGTGTAAATATTTTTTAGTTCCCATGCTGAAAGAGTTTACTCGTGCCTCTTAGGAATTGGCAGTCTCATTTCTCCCTTGTGCCTTAAAAGGAAAGGATCTGTGCTAGGAAAACTTCCACAGGGATAAACCTACCGCCTCCGTGAGCAACCCTTGGTGCAATCGACGACAATGCCTGGTAAGTTTTCTCTAAGGGACTGACATTTCTCAGAATCGAACAGAGATTGTTGTTTTTGGTTGAAACCGAGAAGAATTTGTTTTTGTACACTCTGTTGTGGAATACAGACTTTCCTTACTCCAGATAGAGTCTATGCATTCTTTTTTTTTAATAGTGATAGTAGAGGAGGTTTTTCTTGTTATAACCATGAGTCACAAAACCTCTACATATGTGAACCTATACTTCATGTTCACTGTTTGTGTCCTGTGGGTCTATTTCTGGTTTAATCCTTTGTTTACCCTATACTTAGCAACTATAAACTGGAGTGACTCAGAGTAGTTCTGAATAGTTTACACCTTTTTCATGCTCCAAGAACTAAAGGGTCCAACTAGGTTCTCAAAGTATGTGTTTCCCCTTCGTGACTAGTGCATAACATTTGTAGGAAGGTGGTAATCTACCGGTAAATTATCCCTCGATGAAGTTAGCTTATTCCTCATGATTACTTTTATTGGTGAAAATTATGATACCATTCCTTGCATTCTTTTTTTTGTTCATCAAGGGTTTTTTATCAAATGATTTCTTGTTCTTGAATTTGCAATGCTATTTTACTTTGTTAAGTAAATTAATTGGCATTCTGTAAAAAGGTTTTTTCTCTGTATTAATGGTGGGGCTCTTACTATTGCGAGGGTACACACTAGGAGATCTCGGACGCTTCTCCCCTCGGTCAGGGTTGACTATGAAGAAAAGCATGACAACAGGAGGGTGTGGTGCTTCGGTCCCGAGTTAAGTAATCTGACAGTTATGGTTATCATTGTTCCTTTTGTAGTTTATAAGTTAAGATTTTACTCTGTAACTTTTCTAATGTTTACAATGATGGTTGAATGCAGGTGTGCCCACTTCATAGCGTGGGTTTTAGCCTTTGTTCAACCTGGAAAAGGTACTTGGGTTCTAAAATATTCCCCTTCAACTCGTTACGACCTGGAGGTCTCGATTCTATTCGTAGTTCCTTTTCTTTTTATGTTAAGAGTAACCTTTGTTCATGCACCAATTCCCTGTACCAGATAACTGAGGGTTTAAACCTGTTTTGTTTATCAAAGTTCCAATTTAAATGTAAGCATGATGTGGGATACTTGTGAATGAAATTATTTTTTTCTTTTGTTTAAAAGGACTATTTACCCCAACATAATTTTTACTAGAGGTCTCGCATCTTCCAACTCTGCGTGTTCGTATGTGTTTGTTTTCGATTTATTTTCTTCTTCAACAAGGATTTGCATCACTCTATAATTTCTGAGAGTGTAAAGCGATTTAATAAAAAATTATTTGTTTCCTTTCCGCGTACAACATATATAAGATATTTAGTAACAAATTGTCTATCTGTTTCTTGTAGTATTATCCTAGCATGATTATATTGTCCGAGAAAATAGGGTGATCTTACACTCGTTTCCATATGCTTTATCATTCTCGTCTATATAAATGAATTATGTTTACATTTTGAAACATTCATATGCATATAATTGTTATGTTCGTGCATTGATATATATATTTGACTCTATTTAAAGTTGAGACATATAGGTGCATAGGGTAGTTATGTTCATTCATCGACGCATATTTGACTCTGTTTAAATTTTGAAACGTGTATGTGCATATGATAGCTCTATTCATTTGACTCTGTTTACAGCTTGAAATATATATATGCATATAATTAGCCCTATTCATTCATTCGACTCTGTTAAAGTTTAAAACATATATATACATATAATGGCTTTGTTCGTTCATTCGATTCTGTTAAAGTTTGAAACATATATACGCATATAATGACTTTGTTCGTTCATTCGACTTTGTGAAAGTTTGAAACATATATAGACGCATATAATAGCTATGTTCATTCATTGATACCTATTCATTTATGTTTAAAATTTGATTCTGGAAAATAAATCTTCATTTAAATCCTACAGTCTATTCACTGAGTTTCTAACAATCCTTGTCTAGGTTCTTGCATGCATACCAGGGTTAAGGATATCACTATAAAAAGAACTAATTCATTCCATAGAGGTAGAATACTAATATTTAGTTATAGAAAAGACTTACAACAGTTACACGATCATTAAAAAAAGCTACTAGAACTCATCTGTATAGCAATAACATGTACAATATATTCAATATAAAAATCATTCAGACAGATAGAGTTTAGAGTACATATCTGAACTAGGCTTTCAGATAAAACAAATGGAACAACCATGTTCCTCCCAATTGTAGAATAGATTAGGCACGATTACTTGCCCGATTCACCCCCTAGCCTGACAATGAGTCCATAAGGGCGAACTTGGAAATCCCTCTACAACATTGTCCTTCAATTCAGTCCCCTTTTTCCTTGCCTCACACCCTTCAAGTGTCCATAACATCAAGTGAAAAAGAAAAAGAACCCCCCCAAAAAACTCTCTTCCCATCATACTTAGTAGCGTTCTGCCTCCTTGCATATGCTTATTTGTAACTTGCCTAGGTCTTTTTTTTTTCCTTCTTTGGAATTTTCGCAGCTTCCTAAATCCATGATTTTCAGGGGTTTCCAACGGCCAAATAATGAATTTTCCACTTGTACAAATCATCCTAGGGGTAGTTCCAACATGTTCCCCACTCATGGAGTCATGGTCAACTACTTTTAACATGGTCGTTCCATTTGTCTTCCTACAATCAATATAAAATATTATGTTTTCAAACAAGTGTCATTTTCAAATAGTTAGTTGGGTCAAATCAGAGTCCTACCCAACAGTCATAATAATTTATTACAATTAACAAATTCGAAATTCAGAATTTCCATAAATGGAAAAATTTTTCCAAATTCGAATTTACCAAAAACGAAATAATTTCCCAAAAATTTAAATTTCCAAATTATTTTATTTTGGGGGATGTCATACCCTTTCCCCCTTCAGTAAAAAACTATCCTCAGTGTTTCTTCCTTTCTTGGAACAAGATTGGATGATATTTCCACAAGTCTCCCTCCAATTCCCAAGTGGCCTCCTCAGGACTAATGTTCTTCCATTGCACCTTTACCTGAGTGATGACTCTGTTCCGAAGTGTTATTTCTCTCTGATCCATAATGCATAGGGGTTCCACCTGGAATTCACCTTCGGGTTCCACCTATACCAAGTTCCAATCAATCATATGAGTAGGGTTGTGAACATATTTTTTTAATAAAGAAACATGAAATACATTATGAATTCTTAGCTTTGCTGGCAATGCAAGTTGATATGCTATGAGTCCAATTCGAGCTAGTATCTCGAAGGCCCCATAGAACCTGGGTGCCAGCTTGGAACAGTTTCCTAGCTTTAGTGAGATTTTTTGGGCTTTGACCTTCAAATATATATGGTCTCCCGCTTGAAAATATAAGTGTCTTCTTTTCAGATATACATAGCTCTTCTATCTATCCTATGCTTCCTCCAAGTTCTATTGTACCTTTCTTACCATGTTCTCCATTTCTTGGAGCATTTCTGGTCCAACCATGAGTCTGTCAACCAGGTTATCCCAACTAATTGGAGTCATGCACTTTCCGTCGTACAATACTTCGAAAGGGCTCAACTTTGTTGAAGTTTGGCACCCATTGTTATATGCAAATTCTACCAAGTGTATATAATCCTCCCACTTGTTTGGTTTCGTTCTTACGTACATGCAGAGCATATCCTCTATGATTTGATTTTTCCATCTGTTTGTGGAGGATAACTTCTACTGAAATTCAAGTTGGTATTGAACCCTGCAAACAATTCCTTCCAAAAAGTGGATGTGAATTTCACGTCTCTATCTGAAATCACCATTTTAGGAATACCATGTAGTCTAAATATTTCTTTCAAGAATATTTTAGTGATGTTTATAGCTTTAAAGGTAGACTTTACAGGAATAAAGTGTGCAAACTTATTGATTTTATCGATTACAACCATGATGGAGTCATTGTGTTTTAGAGTTTTAGGCAAACCTGTTATAAAGTCAAGTGATATAGTTTCTCGTTTCCATTATGGTACTGGTAATGGTTGTAAGAGGCCGGGTGGATGTTGGTGTTAGGCCTTGAATTGCTAACAATATTGGCAACTAGCCAAGTGTTATGTTGTTTATCCCTTCATATTAGGCCAATAGAATAGTTTCCTAAGTGTTGTTATTATTTTCTGGTAACCTGGGTGGCCAGAATACGGCTTCTTATGCACTTCGTTCAAGATTGTTAATTTTAACCCTGCTGAATCTGGTATGTAAAGTCTGTTTATAAATTGTAGTAGCCCTTTCTTGTCGATACTTAGATCTATTTTATCTGAGTTCCTGGTATTGTTTGGTAGTTCTTTCGTTAGTTTAGTATAGTTTTCATCATCAACACCTGTCGTCCTTATTCTTTCTTCCATATCACTATCTACCCTGCTAATATTCATCTCAAATAATCCATGGATTATTCTACTTAAAGCGTCTTCTACTTTGTTTTCGTTGCCCTTGATATGTCTAACCTCGAAGTCGAATTTGCTTAAGAAGGATAACCACCTTGCTTGCCTTGCCTTAACATCTAGTTGGTTAAACAGATATTTCACCCTGTTGTTGTCCATTAATAATAGAAATCTTCTTCCCATTATTTAGTGTCACCACATCTTTAAGGTGTGTATTAGTGCTGCCAATTCCAAGTCATGAGTGACGTAATTTCTCTCGTGTTCTTTCAATTTCCGTGACTCATAACAAATAATGTTTCCTTCTTGAGTTAGGACACCACCTAGCCCTTCTTTACTCACATCAACACATATGGTGAAGTCTTTATCTGGGTCTGCTACTTTCAATATGGGTGCCATTGTCAATAATTCCTTTAGTTTGTTGAAGCTGTCTTGACATTTCTCTGACCAGTGAAACCTGGTTCCTTTCTTTTGTAATGATGTGATAGGGTAGGCTATCTTGGAAAACCCTTCTATAAAATTGTGGTAGTATCCAGTGATTCCCATGAACGATCGTATATCCTCTACATCTTTAGGTATCGGGCATTCCATAATGGTTTTTTTCTTTTTCGGGTCTACGACAATGCCCTTTGCTAAAATTACATGTCCAAGATATTGTATTTCTTTCTGATAGAAAGCACACTTGTCGAAATTGGCATACATTTTGTGCTTCCTTAACGTTTGCAGAACTATTCTTAAGTGTTCCTCATGTTCCTCCTCCATCCTTGAATAAGCCAGGATATCGTCGATGAATACTACCACGAACGTATCCAATTACTCACTAAAAATACTGTTCATTAGGCACATAAACGTGGCTGAGGCATTAGTGAGTCCGAACGGGATGACTACAAACTCGTAGTGTCCATATCTTGTCTGAAATGTTGTTTTGTTTATGTCCTCATCTTTTATCCGAACTTGATGATAACTGAATCGTAAATCCAATTTTGAAAATATCTTGGCCCCCTTACTTGATCGAACAGATCATTTATCCTTGGTAATGGATATTTATTCTTAATAGTCATTTTGTTCAGTTATCTATAATCAATACATAATCTTAGAGTACCGCCCTTCTTTTTCACAAAGAGGATCGATGCTCTCCAAGGTGAGACACTTGGTCTGATATACTCTTTGTCCAATAATTCTTGTAGTTGTATTTTTAATTCTGTTAGTTCTGGTAGACTCATCCAGTAAGGCGCCTTTGAGATCGGGGAAGAACCAGGTAATAGATCTATGGAGAAGTTTGTTTCCCTTCTAGGGGGTAATTCTGGTATCTCATCCACAAACATGTCTTTGAAATCACATAGGACAACAAAGTCTTCCAACTTTGGCTTATCCTTCTTTTTTTCTAAACTCGTCACTTGGATGGCATAAACTTGACATCCTTTTCTCACACATTTCTTTAGTTGCATTGCTGAAATTTGTCTGACTGATACCGGTTTTTTGTATACCTTGGGCTGTCTTGGTGGTGCCAGAATCATCTTTATAGCTAAGTATCTTTGTATAAAAATTTAATATTTCTTTGTGTCGTTCCAACCAGTGCATCCCAATAATCATATCGTAAGATCCTAGTGGTAGGATGTTCAAATCGGTTCTTATGGTTTGACCATCTAGGCTAAATTCAAAATCTGAGATATAGTCAATTACTTTCCTTTTTGTACCTGTCGCTAATTGTACAAGCCATGATTTTGCATGCTTCAATCTCTTAAGTTTATTTGACTCTACTATCTTCGGAGTAATATAAATCAATGTTGCTCTAGGGTCAATTAAAATAGAGATTCGAGTGTCTTGGATTTTACCTTCAAATTCTACCACTAAGGACTGGTGGTCTGCTTGCCATCCATCAATGGCCACATTTATCCGATGTAGGCTCTTGCCCACGTCTCCCACTGTCGAGGATTCTCGTAAGTTATGAACAAAAGTTCTATTTGTCAAACTTAGATGTGGGTAGTTCCTCTTGATATGAGTCTCTCCACATTCCCAACAATTTAATGGCTCATGGGAGTTATCCCCAAACCTCCTCGTTCCCAGGTTTACCAATTTTCCGCTTCCTTGCATATTCGGGAGATTGGAGTGAAAATACTTTCTTGAAATACTCTTTTTTGTATTCCAATAAGGAGTTGGTTGGTACCCCTTCATACATTGGTTCATTTGATCTTGTTTCTTATCCTTCTAGGCTTTGGGAAACTCTATTCGTTGTTTATATTGGTCACAACATATTCGTGCTTTTCTAAATACTTCACTTAAGGATTTGGGGGTTGTCAAGCTCAATTCTGTCCCTGTAGGGTTGTGGTAGATAGCTTAGGAATCAGTGAATTTTTACTTTATCCTCCCGGATGTATGGTTTCTTGAAATACTTCTTAAATTTAGACCATTCCAACTATTTCTCCTTTAGGCCCTTGGCCAATTTCAGATATTGCCACCATATATTGGACTTCACTTTCAGAGTGTAGATGGCCATCCTGAACTTCATGTTGCTGGAATAGTTGTAGATTTGGAAATACTTTTTGATGTCCAATAGCCATGCCTCTACTTCTTCTCTTGTCTTGGATTCCCCATCAAAGGTAGCAGGTTTAATCTTTTTAAATTCTCCTTCAAGGTGGTCTACTTGTTTTCTTTTTCTGTCAGTTTTAATTCCCTCTTCAGCTGGAGGTGTTCCTTCAGACGAACTGTCTCCTTTTTCTATTTCTGGCCCTGAGTTCTTAGATGCTCTCTTGTTGACTTCTTCATCATTATTATTGTCTTTTGGGATTTTCTTGGTCACTATACTGCGCAAAAGGACTTCATTTATCTCCTGTTGTTCTTGTTGTACCTTCTTCAATTTTTCATTGTCAGCTTTAAATATTTGTTCCTCAACAATCAGGTTCCTCATTATTTCGAACACTTCTGTGGGTGAGCTTCCGTCACTATTCTGCCTTGTATCTCCAGGAGGTCCTTGTTGTGGATTTTCTTCCATCCTGTTTTCTGTATTGTCTCGAGTTGCCATACTTATTCACCAAAATAGAGAAAGTTTTATGTTTGTAACCACAAAATTTATTAGTTTTGGAAAAGTAATTATATACTGAGCACTACATTGGTCCTGTTCAGGCCTAACGTTGTAACTTTCACTCTGATACCATATGTAATGTACCTCAAAATTCTCATAAAAAATAAATAAATTAGTGGTACAATATTTGCTACTCAATTTTCGTTTAATCCACTCGTGAGCTAGGTACTTACACTTTGTCTTTGCTTGCATGACCTTATAACATACTAGCTTAATACTCTTGGCTTAATACCTTACAAAAATCAAATGCAATATATTTTAATCCTTACTTTATTATAAGGGCTTTATTATAATGCCCACACCTACCTATATGCTAGGATTGGAAATTTCAGTCCCTTTGTTTTTAATAGAAATGGACTATTGGATTTTTTTGTTGTGCATAAATTTATGTCTCGGGCTTTTAAATGATTATGCACTACCTAATGGTGTCAACATCAGTCTTCAAGTCTTTCTTGTGGTACGTGATAGGAAAGGTTTTAAGGAGGTTAATGAATTATTTAGGAGTGGTTTCCAAGTGTTTCCTTTGATGGCTCTACTTTGGTTATGTTACACCTTCTACTTATCATAATGAACTAAAACCAGTCACGTCCGCATCAACCTCTATATAACTGAACTAACTAACTCCCTTTCGCTTGCCTGAGTAACGAAAGGACAACTTCATGGTTTGGCAGCCAACTAGTTCTCTGGACAATCAAAGTTTTACTGTTGGTTTACTTCGTATCTTTTGCATTTAGGGAGGTGAATGTACCTGTCAGGAGGGGTTTAAGAATATGTCTGGGAAATTACATAAGGGTCCTACTAAACTCATCCCCGATGTCTCTTTCACCTGCTCCTCCCAATCTCGATGTGCCAACTCGCCCTAGTGTAAATATTTTGTACTTCCCATGCTGAAGGTGTTCACTCATGCCTTTTAGGTCTTGGCGGTCTCATTTCTTCCTTGTGCCTTAGAAGGAAAGGCTCTTTGTTAGGAAAGATTCCACAGGGATAAACCTACCACCTCCATGAGAAAACCTTTGTGCAGTCGATGACAATGCCTAGTAAGTTTTTTTTAAGGGACTATTGTTTTTTGGAATCGAACAGAGTTTGTTGTTTTTGGTTGAAAATGAGAAGAATTTGTTTTTGTACACTCTATTGTGGGTTACGGACTTTCCTTAATCCTGATAGAATATATGCATTCGTTTGTTTTAATAGTGACAATAGAGGTGGTTTTTCTTGCTATAACCATGAGTCGCAAAACCTCTACTTCTGTGAACCTATACTTCATGTTCATTGTTTGTGTCCCATGCGTCTATTTCTGGTTTAATCCTTTGTTTACCCTATACTTAGCAACTGTAAACTGGAGTGACTCAGAGTAGTTCCAAATAGTTCACACCTTCATCATGCTCCAGAAACTAAAGGGTCCAACTGGGTTCTCAAAGTATATGTTTCCCCTCCGTGACTAGTGTATAACATTTGTAGGAAGGTGGTAATCTACCGGTAAATTATTCCTCGATGAAGTTAGGTTATTCCTCATGATTACTTTTATTGGTGAAAAGTATGATACCATTCCTTGCATTCTTTTCTTTGTTCATCAAGCGTTTTTTATCAAATGATTTCTTGTTCTTGAATTCGCAATGCTATTTTACTTTGTTAAGGAAATTAATTGGCATTCTGTAAAATGTTTTTTTCTCTATATTAATGGTGGGACTCTTACTGTTGCGAGGGTACCCACCAGGAGCTCCCGGACCCTTCTCCCCTTGATCAGGGTTGACTATGAAGAAACGCATGGCAACAGGAGGGTGTGGCACTTCGGTCCTAAATTAAGTAATCCAACAACTATGGTTATCATTGTTCCTTTTGGAGTTTATAAATCAAAATTTTACTCTGTAACTTTTCTAATGTTTACTGTGATGGATGAATGCAGGTGTGCCCACTTCACAACGTGGGTTTCAGCCTCTGTTCAAGATGGAAAAGGTACTCGGGTTCCAAAATATGCCCCTTCAACTTGTTACGACCTGGAGGTCTCGATTATGTTCGTAGTTCTTTTTTCTGATGTTAAGAGTAACCTCTGTTCATGCATCGATTCCCTATACCAGATAACTGAGCATTTAAACCTGTTTTGTTTTTCAAAGTTCCAATTTAAGTGTAAGCATGATGTGGGAGACTTGTGAATGAAATTCTTGTTTTCTTTCTTTTAAAAGGACTATTTACCCCAACAGAATCGTTACTAGAGGTATCGCATCTTCCAACTCTGCGTGTTCGTATGTGTTTGTTTTCTATTGGTTGCTTCTTCAACAAGGATTTGCATCACTCTATGATTTCTGAGAGTGCGAAGCGATTTAATAAAAAATGATTTGTTTCTTTTCTGCATACAACATATATAAGATATGTAGTAACTAGTTGTCTATCTGGTTCCTATAGCATTATCCTAGCATGATTATATCATCACAGAAAACAGGGTGATCTTATGCTCGTTTCCATATGCTCCATCGTTCTCGTCTGTATTAATGGATTATGTTTACATTTTGAAACGTTCATACGCATATAATCGTTCTATTTGTGCATTGATATATATATATGACTCTATTTAAAGTTGAGACATATAGGTGCATAGGGTAGTTATGTTCGTTCATTGGTGCATATTCGACTCTATTTAAAGTTTGAAACGTATATGTGCATATGATAGCTCTGTTCATTCGACTCTATTTAAAATTTGAAATATATATACACATATAATTATCCATGTTCGTTCATTCGACTCTATTAAAGTTTAAAACATATATACGCATATAATGGCTCTGTTCGTTCGTTCGATTTTGTTAAAGTTTGAAACATATATACGCATATAATGAATTTGTTCATTCATTTGATGCAGTTAAAGTTTGAAACATATATAGACACATATAATAGCTATATTTGCTCAATTATACCTATTCGATTATGTTTAAAATTTGATTCTGGAAAATAAATCTACATTTAAATCCTACAGTCTATTCACTGAATTTCGAACAGTCTTTGTCTAGGTTCTTGCATGCATACTAGCGTTAAGGATATCACTATAAAAATAACAAATTCGTTCCACAGAGGTAGAATATTGAATATCTAGTTACAGAAAAGACTTACAGCAGTTACACGATCATTAAAAATAGCTACTAGAACTCTTTCGTATAGCGATAACATGTACAGTATCTTCAATATAAAAATCATTTGGATATATAGAGTTTAGAGTAAATATCTGAACTAGGCTTGCAGATAAAAAAAAATGGAACAACCACGTTCCTCCCAACCGTAGAATCAAGAAGCCACGCTTACTTGCCTGATTCACCCCCTAGCCTGACCATGAGTCCAGAAGGGCGAACTTGGAAATCCCTCTACAACACTGTCCTTCAATTCAGTCCCCTTTTCCCTTGTCTCACACCCTTCCAGTGTTCATAATAGCAAGTGAAAAGGAAAAAGAACCCCCAAAACAAACTCTCTTCCCAACATACTTAGTAGCGTCCTACCTCCTCACATATGTATATTTGTAACTTGCCTAGGTCTTTTTTTTTCCTTCTTTTGAATTTTTGTAGCTTGCTCAATCCCTGATTTTCAGGGGCTAGCAATGGAAAAATCATTAACTTTCCACTTGTACAAATCATCCCAGGGGTAGTTCCAACATGTTCCCCACTCATGGAGTCATTGTCAGCTACGTTTAACAAGGTTGTTTCATTTGTCTTCCTGCAATCAATATAAAATATTTTGTTTTCAAACAAGTGTCATTGTCAAATAGTTAGTTGGGTCAAATCAAAGTCCTGCCCAACATTCATAATAATTTATTACAATTCACAAATTCGAAATTTGGAATTGCCATAAATGGAAAAAAAATTCCAAATTCAAATTTACCAAAAATGGAATAATTTCCCAGAAATTTTGATTTCCAAATTATTTTTTGGGGGGGGATGTCACACAGCCTAAAACACATTGAACATAATTCCTATATGAAAAGAACTCCACATTCTAACATTTCCCTTCAGTCCTAAGGTTATGCTAACATATATATATATATATATATATATATATATATGTATGTATGTATGTATGTATGTATGTATGTATGTATGTATGTATGTATGTATGTATGTATGTATGTATTATGTATGTATGTATGTATGTATGTATGTATGTATTATATTAGGCTTAGGACTTATGATCCTAAACTCTCCCCTAAGCAATAAGCTTATGTACTTGCATGGAAGGGTAAATCTCATTTGACATTCAAAATAAAGCTCGTATACCATGCATAATGTAATGGGGTCACGAGTATACACCTTAGTGAATGTTATTAGCTTAACATAAGGTATTTGAAATTACTTTTCATCATCAAAGTCATCGAACGAATCCCTTATAGTTAATGGTTGGGTAAATATCTTCCAGCCACCATCGACATAAAGGTTTTGGTGAATAAAACTCCACCCTAAAAATTCATTTAACTCTACGTAAGTTGAATGATGCCTCAACTGAACGATGTACTAACTATACTGATAGCAGTTAAAGTTAAATGTTTCCAATTGGTCATGTCATGAAGGAACTGCTCTTTACTTCATATTCCTTTAACGTTAAAGGAAAGGTTATTGTCAGACATGAGCTAAGCCTCTGAACTGACCATTAATGGAGGCCATGTGCATGCGAAAAATGATGGTTATCACCTTACCCCTCGTCCAATATGATCGCACAAAATATACCCCATCACATGACTAGAGCCTCCCTTCGTACAATCAACATTTAATATGCGTAGTAAGAGATATTTAGGGTTAGATGGTCTATTTCATCATTCATGAAGTTTTCCAAAATAACTCTACTTTTTTTCCCAGAGAGGGGGAAATCGGTAGCTTGGAGGTTTTTATCTGGTGGGAGAAGGCATCCCTACCCAACCTCCCTGGTAATTTCATGATGTTCCTGTATTTTTACAAAGTTGGATGGAACCCTCGATTTTTGTTACAGTGGAAGAAACCTTTTACTAAAATTTTTATTATGATTTTTAGTAATAGTTTTCCTATGGTTGTTTCTTTTCTCGTAACCCCTTGGACTATTGTCACTTTTGGGGAGGTAGCCTTCACCCATGCTTGATTCCAAACCCTTTCAAAACCTTTTCGATACCCCTCTTTTGTTCCAGTATCTACACTCTTGCACAAACATTTTAGCGGGGTTAAGTATTTGCACTTGCTTAAGGGTTTTTCTTTGTCCCTCTATTCGTTTTATAAATTACTCTTACCCTTATGTGTTGTTACCTAGTTTTGAGCCCCTGTGAGACCATGCAAGAGTATTAGTCTAGAATAAAATTCTGATAGGGTAGAACCCATGCTGAGTAAACATCTTATAAAGCATTTTTCATTGGTGGATTCTAACAGGCCACCAGCTAGCTCTTATGATTGTAATGTTTTAAAAGGACTTGTCGCATTTTTCATTCAGTA
>JZKD02S1674814.1:348304-362161 GCA_000966675.3 Picea glauca
AGGAGGAAACATGTGTCACAAGTAAGAAAAACTAGTTCCAACAGTGGAACGTACCTATGATCAATGCAGGGAAGTGCATGCGGGATATGGACACTTAGGGGAATGTTCCCTCATAAGCATGCGATATTTGAGTCTATGGAAAATCTTGGTTTAAGATATTTCATATTTTTATTGTCGCTCGTTATGGTTGGAAACTACCATTCGAAAATGGGTATTCAACATAGGTATTAACTCTATGCTAAATATTTTAGCATCACCTTGTGAATTATATATGTATAAAGTTATGGAATACATTTCATTCTACACTTGTTAGGTCATTATTAAAAGATTCTTTTGATTTCCTTCTCATGTTTATATTCAAAGAATTGTTTATCGTGACCTAATGATGGGACCCCTGGTTTTTGCGAGGGTGCCCATCATGCCGATTTTGGCCCATTTTTCCCTTACAGTATGTGGATGACTTCATAAACTATGTAGAGGCAAGGGGACCTATTGTAACGCCCTCCTCGTTACGACAACCATTCTAGTAACAGGTGCAAATTTATTTTTTTCTTTTTTTCTTTAAAGTGTGTGCGCACGTGTAGAAGTAATAACACCCTTAACTGTACAACGCCACTCGACAACCAACAAGACGCAACCACGACAAGGAAAAACTGAAGGCACACAACGAGTAACTGCAACAATATATGATCACAAGCATAAGGTGCACAACGCAGCATTAAGACATATTGGGGGTGCTAGTAAGAACACAGTGGGAAGACTCCAGGGTGTTAGGGTTACTATTTCTGCACAGGAAAGAAGGGAGTTTAGTCTTATGTCTTCTCGAAAGAAGATTATATAGGCTCCTGACCGACTGCTCAGGCAGAAACTAGTAACCCAACCTAGAACCAGACACAAGCAGGACGAACACGACAAGATGACCCCGACATATCACAGTGACAACAAGTAATAATGCCCCTAGACATAAGGTGTACAACTAGCAGCTGTAAGCAGTAAACGACACCAGGTGTTAAGTACAGTACGGTCATAGAAAGAAGAATCCATCAGTAGAGTTTACTATTTCTGCACAGAAAAGAAGGGCTTTTAGTCTTATGTCTTCTCGAAAGAAGATTAGACAGGCTCCTGGCCGACTGCTCAGGCAGAAACTAGTAATCTTTGTCAGGTGTGTCGCAAGAGTGGTAACCCTGCCTTTAAAGGGCCTGAGACTCTTGATACGGCACTGGATTATTTACGCAGAAAAGACACACACAGACAGGTCTCCTAAAGCTACCAGGGCGTGACTGTATCCTGCCCGACTCAAGCAGACCAGGCAAAAACAATCTCGTCCAGGTACAACAATAACTCAAGACAACCACTAACTCTACGGACTTGCATGTCCGAAGGTCTCTGACAATGACCCAAAAATGATAAGACAAGGTAGTTCCCACGACTCAAGGCATGTAATACTGGCCCAAAACTCCCTTGAACTCCAGGAGTAGACAAGATTCCCAGCCCAACCGTTTAGGAATGTAAATTTAGTAATCGCAGATTCTGCCATTGCCATCTTAGTAATTTAAGGTACGTGTTTCTAGGACCTTATTTTATAACCATCTGTAACCAAGTTTTAATCGTATTAGGATAAGTCCATAATGCCAGTATTTTCATAAAATACCTAACACAAAAGTTTGCACCTTAATTTATAATGAAATATATTACCCTTACATAATTCAATATGAAAATAACATCACATTGATAAATAACATCATGGTTGAATATATCAATAACCCATCAAATTACAAATGACAAGATATAACAATTACAATCCTTAAAATGACATTATTTAAATAACATAATTTCTAAAAGGAACCCTATATAGGATATTCAAAAGGTCACATCTAAGGCATCAACATTTAAAAAGGAAAAAAATAACCTCATAATTAAATTAGTGGTCCCTAATGTCAATATCAATAGTTTACACTAACGTTATAATAAGGTAGCCTTATCATTTCACTTATAATTACAATAATATTGAATTATAAAAGGTCATACATTTCCACTCTAACCTTGCAATTTGTCCATATGGTAAGCACAATGGAATTTCATATTTCACAATGTATTAAATACGAAATTAAAAATAATTATTCATTGACATATGCATGCCATAACATTTTTCCTTTTATGCTGTAGCAAAATATAGGTAATTTTCTTCTTCGTTGAGAACTAAACTTGGTAGTGAAAGTAAATAACAAATGACAAATATTAATAATAAAATAATCCATTTAACTAAAATGAGGAATATCAATATGGAAAGCAAAGAGCATGACTATTCCATTAGGTTGACACAATCCCTTATTAACCAACAACGACGATAGATAATAAATAACAATCTTAGCATTGATGAGAATAAAATCAAATCTGGGAAGTAGTGGTTATGATGATTCTGCTCCAGTTGTTAGAATGAGGAACGCAGACCCAACATTAAACGCAGACCACATGCAGACCAGACTTAACACGCAAAAAGTATCAGAACGCAGAGCGTAAGGAGGTATCAAAATGTGCACTATTTTACATTAAAGCCCACTCTGCAAATTAAAGGAAACGCCCAGACTCGAATGTAAACCACCCACCATCAGTTTCACACGTCTACAGCAAGGAAAAACGCCAATACACAAGGTAAAACGCCCAACAAGACAGCTGCAAAAATGCCCCTTTCTACAGCTGCCAAAATGCCCAATAGAAAATGAAAAAACGCCCATTCTACAGTGCAAAATCGCCCAAAATACAGTGGCAAATAAGACGCCCAGCAACAGTGCAATTCGCCCAAATTACAGTGGCAAATAAAACACCCAGCAACAGTGCAATTCGCCCAAATTACAATTACAAAACGCCCCAATACAATTGCCCACTGTATACGAATGCCAAACGCCCAATATCATTACAAAACGCCCCAATACAATTGCCCACTGTATACGAATGCCAAACGCCCAATATCATTACAAAACGCCCCAATACAATTGCCCATTGTATACGAATGCCCAACGCCCACTGTACGAATTCCAAATGCCAAATACGAATGCCAAACAACCACTCTCCACGCAGTCTGAATTCCTATTCCAATCTTGTTGTGTAAAATACAAAAACTAAGGTTTCATGCAATCAATTCTCAACACCCAGGCTCATTTCCGCTTTCATTCTTACTGTGTAAATGAAAAAAATGAAGGCTTCATACAAGCAATTCTCAACACACAGGCTCATTTCCGATTTCATTCTTGCTGTGTAAATTACAAAAACGAAGGCTTCATACAAGAAAATCTCAACACACAGGCTCATTTCCGATTTCATTCTTGCTGTGTAATTACAAAAACGAAGGCTTCATACAAGCAATTCTCAACACACAAGCTCATTTCCGATTTCATTCTTGCTGTGTAAATTACAAAAATGAAGGCTTCATACAAGCAATTCTCAACACACAAGCTCATTTCCAATTTCATTCTTGCTGTGTAAGTTACAAAAACGAAGGCTTCATACAAGCAATTCTCAACACACAAGGAAAGCACAACCGAGTTTTGACTTGTTGTAAAAAAAGAAACAAAATCTCAAATCCATTAACTCAACATTTACAGTCTTCTCTTAAGACAACATAAACGCAGATCAAGATAGACATAGACCATTAAAGCTTTTAAACCGCAGATAAAAAAAATGCCCAAATATTACCCTGAGCACCATTTAAAACGCCCAAACCAAAATGAAGGATGCAACTCATTAAACCCTTTAAAACGCAGACCCAAAAACGCCCCAAACGCATTGCCAGAAGATAAAACAAGTTGCTGGGTCTAAACACCAGATCAAGTGATCTTAGAAATCAACCAATTCAAGTGCCAGAGGGAAAACCAGATCTAGTTCTACTTCCATAAAACATCAGCAAGCGAGATTTCCAGAACCATCATTTTAGAATGTTACAATCATCTTACAGTTCTCCTTAATATCTAATGTAATCTACTCAATAAATTAAACGAGCGTACCTCTTTCCTTGTGCCTGCTTTGTATGTTGTCTGCGCCTTGATCGAAGTCCTGCGCTACTTGCCGCTCCTGCTTGTCGACCATGGAACCCTCACCGGTACCTCCCAGCTAATCGCTAGGCGTACTCTACTTCCCCCTTATCCCCCCAAGCCGCAAAGGGGCCACACAAGATCCAGAGATAAAACTAGCTTCTCAGCTCACCTCCAAGGCTGAGCTACCACTCCAATACAATTGAGATAAACCCAACTCCTCACAAGCAATCCGTCAAGCCACAATCCGACAGCATAACGTTACGCTCACCGTTCATCCCTTCTTCCTTCTTTTTCCATTCTTTTATAGAAATTGAGACCCACCTACTTTCCTTAATCATTATTAATTAAATTTTTATGACAACCCTAAAAAAAAATCACTGTCGTCCAAGTGTCACTAATCCCCACGGTTCTCCAAAAATTCATTTCTTTTTAATAATTAAAAGGCTCAATTCCCTCACTCCCCCTAAAGTTGCTCCTAAAATTACTCCTAGGGTTCCTAGATCCCCTCTCATGCTTTTAATAACTTTCCTCAAAATAAAGTTTCTAATTTTTAGTAACTCCTTAAATGTTGATTCCTTTTTGCTTTTTACCCTATGTCTCCTACTTTCGATTATTAAGTTTCCTTTTTTCCAAGTTTCCTTATTTCTATTTTTTTTTATTTCTCTCCTTTTATTAATTTTTTTTTTGTTAAACCCAAAATGATAAATTCGCTTAATAGTCTTTTCAATATATTTTTAAAATCCTAAATTTTTATACTCCCACACTTTAATAATTGTAATTCTTCTTTAAAATTTAAAAACCATGTGCTTTAATTAACTTATCCCCCTCATCACTTTACCCCCTTTACTTTTATAAAGACTTTAATTAACACCTAGGAGGGTTTTAGTTTACGCCCTTATGTTTATTTTTGTAGGATCCTTTCTTAGGGCTTGTCAGAATTTATCTTAGAGATGTTTTAATTTAGGTTTTGATTTGAACTGGGCGACAATTTGTTAGGGGAGTCGTTTTAAATTTTTTTTATCGGGCTTTAAGGTCTTAGGATCATCTAGGTTGTCTCATCATCATCATCAATGCGACGTGCTCCAAGGGTGACACTCACCTCGGTTTCTTCTGTTGCGCGACGTGCCCTTCAGGATGCACCACGTGCTCCAAGGATGCCACTCACTGAATTGTATTTCTTTGCGCGACGTGCCCTTCAGGATGCACCACATGCTCCAAGGGTGCCACTCGCTGACTTGACTGATTGGTAGACATCTATAGCCCCTGGAGTCAACACTCCGCGAGGTGAACTTGTGGGAGACTAAGGGCTCTAAGAAATAAGGCCCCCGCCTTATTGCACTCCCCTTAGAGTCATCGTGAGGGACTGTCGCAGTCTTCCCTCACGACATCGTGGATCCTCTCGAACTAGGTAATCGTTAACCTATAGTTCGATCCACGATGGGAGTGCTAGTAGGTTGTGGCAGGGATGTTGTCCACACCTCTCCCTCAATCTCTCTGGAAGTCATGTGTTTCCCCTTTACTCCATATGTGAATCCGGTCGGCAAGCTATCGTCAGCCTGCATTATCGACCATCATGTCAGAACATGTCAACAATATATCATCAAATCAATAAATATCATGGTAAATGAATCAACTCAATATCACACTCCCTCACTCAATCCAGAGTCCAAGGGTTCCGTCGATGCCTCTGCATCCTCCAGGTCAAAACCCTACACACTCAAATAAACTGAGTCAATAGCACCTGTATACAACAATAGTAAAACATCCTGTTCATCAATCATAACGCATAATCATCAAAGATAAGTGTTTTATCATCATAAAAATATAGATCATTTGCGAGCAAGTGTCCTCAAAGAATAAGTTTTGCAAGTGTGTCAGAGCAGGATGTTACACCTATACTATGGCTCCAAGTTAAGTGCAATCCAAAACTTCATGTGTTTGTCTCTTTATAATCAATTTATCTCATAAATTAAATTTTGTGTTTCATATAAGAAAATTCTATTATTCTTGGGTAGTTGCTAATTGAAATTTTCTTGGTCCCCTTACAGGCTTGGAGTATCCAAAGTCTTTGCGATTCTGGGCATCCTCTCATACGAAAGGTACTCGGGTTCCTTTACAGAGTTCTCAGAACTTATCGTTCCAGATTTTAACAACGAAGCTCTAGGTTTCAACCTAGACTATCGTGTTTTGTAAAGTTTTGTCCCAATTCATGTTAATCCAATGAATCCAAATGTTGTAACAATATTCACTATTGGAAGACCATAACACAGGCCTTGCGTAAGTTTTGGATACACCTTTGATTTCAAATCTTGATTTGTGTTGTATAATGAACTTAAAATAATATTTGAATCACGGGACTTTCCTCCTATATACTTGTAATGAAATACAATGATTAATAACCATTTTAATTCCAGGCTTGTCGATACGTTGGATATCTATTAAACCTAATTTTTTTTAAAGAAGAAAATAATTTCAACTTATATGCTTCCAGAAAGCGAATCCTCCAATTTTAGTTGCTCCTGTACTATTATGCTTTTAGAAACTTCATTGTGCCAATAGAACTATTGGTTTTCTTTTATTTCATTGTTTTCTAACTTATACACAGATTGGAACGAATTGTGATTGTTAATAAGGCTAGGAAATTTTGAATTTATCATAATACGTGTATATAAATTAAAGGGTTCCCGAATCTTTGTTTTTGAAAATTCCTCGAGCTTTCACTCATCTAGAATTTCATTCCAGAACTTTGTTTGTGTTGAAAACATATTGTTCGTTTTTCATTTATTGTTTCCATAATTTAGTATATGGCCAGTTAGACTATTTGTCTTCCATTATATAATTAGTATCTAGTGATATGCATACATTGGGATTTTAAAGTGAGTATTGTAATCATAGATGATTTTAAGGATGGAAATTTATTTGAAAATGTAGAAACCTTGGCGAATCCTACTAATCCTTCATATGCCAACTATAAATGATTGGAGATATTTTTGTAAAAATATTCAAATTTCTAAGGATTTTATATATTTTTCATAATTGTTTGGCGATTTTTAAGGTAAAATAATTTTATCCTATAGAATTTGGGCGAATAATTTTTAAAATATCGAATCTCATTTTTGGAAAAACCATGGAAAATTAGCCCATGAGCGAAATTTAGCCCCTAAAATCATCCCTGCTTGTAAGTTGTATGGTTATACATACATACATACATACATACATACATACATACATACATACATACATACATATATATATATATATATATATATATATATATATATACACATATTTGCATACACAGTTATCCCCTATCATATACAATCATTTGCAACCGTAGTTTAATTTCATAGGTTAAATCATACAAAATCAAGAGATAACCCATAGGAATAAATATTTGTAAGCATAAGTATGAAATGTTCTTAAATCTCAGGTTTACTTCCATAATACTGTTTACTTAACCTGGTATTCATTTGCAAAATAGAATAACCAAATGTACATGATGCATTGAACTAGTAGTGATTTCTAGCACAATATAATGAAGTAGTAATCTATTAACACAATTATATTTCCTGATACATTTCCACCATTCGATTTTCATTCTAGCCAAAATACTTAGAAGGGTTTGTTCAATAGTTATATTTAGACTATGAGGGTCTATCCTACCTTTCATTACATTCCTTCAGAATTTAATAAAACAGAGTACCTCATTCATATTTAAACAGATGAAAACTTATCGACCAATAATTCCAAATAGCATTTGAACAAAGAAGGAGTAGATAGACATCTCTGAACAATTTTTTGAACAACAAATGGAACAACCATGTTCCTCCCAATCTTAGAATAGAATAACCAATTCACTTGTCTCATTCACCCTCTAGCTTGATCATGTATCCATAAGGGCGAACTCAGAAATCCTCCTTAGCAATAGTCCTTTAGTTGCAGCAGTTTCTCCTTGCCTCACACTCAGCAAGTAATTTTCATAACAGCAAGAGATAATTTCCTTTCCCAGCATACTCGGTAGTGTCCTGCCTCCTCCCATATGCTATATATCCAAAAACCATTGTGCCTAGGTATTTTCCCCTTGGGATTTTTCACATCTTTCCAAATCCCTGATTTCCAGGGATTGCCAATGGCCAAATTCTTGATTTTCCACTTGTCACATTCAACCCTGAGGTAGTTCCAACATGTTCTCCTCTCATGGAGTCATGGTCAATTGATTTTAACCTAGTTGTTCCATTTGTCCATCAACAATAAATATAAAATATTTTGTTTTAATACAAGTGTCATAGTAAAAGAGTTAGTTTGGTCAAATCAGATCTCTGACAAATAATCATAGTCATCAATTACAATTAACTAAATTTTAAATTTGGAATTTCCATAAATGCCAATAATTTGCCAATTTCAAATTTACTAAAAACGGAAATCATTTCCTAAGAAAATTTTAGATTTGAAAATAATTTATTTTTGGGGATATTACATCCTTTACCCCTTCAATAAAACACTATCCTCAGTGTTCGTTCCTTTCTTGGAACAAGATTGGATGAGATTTCTACAAATCTGCCTCCAACTCCCAAGTGTCCTCCTCAGGGCTAAAGTGCTTCCATTACACCTTTACCTAGGCAACGACCCTATTCCAATGTGTTATTTCTCTCCTTTCCAGAATGCATAGAGTTTCCTCTTGGAACTCGCCTTTTGGTTCCACTTGCACCAAGTTTAAATCGACCATATGATTAGGGTCATGAACATAATTCTTTATCAAAGAAACATGAAATACATTATGGATTTTTAGATTGGCATGAAGTGCTAGTTGGCATGCTAGAGGTCCAATTCGAGCTAAGATCTCGAAAGGACCAAAAAACTTGGGTGTCAACTTGGCACAATTCCTTATCTTTAGGAAACTTTTTCGGGCTTTGGATTTTAAATAGACGTGGTCTCCCACTTGAAATTCCATGTGCCTTCTCTTTAGGTCCGCGTAACTCTTTTATCTGTCTTGAGCCTCCTTTAAATTATGTCATACTTTTCTTACCGTTCTCTCCATTTCATAGAGCATATCTGGTCCCACCATTATTTTTTCCACTAGGTTATCATAGCTAATCAACATCGTACACTTTCTGTCGTATAGTACTTCGAAATGATTCATTTTAGCCGAATTTTGGTATCCATTGTTATATGCAAATTCCACCAAGTGTAGGTAGTCTTCCCACTTGCTTGGTTTTGTTCTTACGTACATGAATAACATATCTTCTATGATTTGGTTTATTCATTTAGTCTACCCATCCATTTGTGGATGATAACTCATGCTGAAATTCAAGTTAGTATTTAACCCTGCAAACAATTCTTTCCAAAAAGAAGATGTAAATTTTACGTCTCTATCCAAAATCACCATTTTAGGAATACCATGCTGTCTAAAAATTTATTTCATGTATATTTCAGCGATGTTAATGGATTTAAAAGTAGACTTTATAGGAATAAAGTGTGCATACTTACTAAGTTTATCGATTACCACAATAATTGAATCATTCTGTTTTTGAATTCTAGGCAAACCTGTAATAAATTCCAGTGATATTGTCTCCCATTTCCATTCCGACACAGGTAAGGGCTGCAACAGGCTAGTTGGATGTTGATGTTCGGATTTTACCTATTGGTAGTCTTGACACTTAGCTAAGTATTAAGTTGTTTCACCCTTTATATTAGGTCAATAAAATAACTTCCTTAATGTTGTTACCATTTTCTGGTATCCTGAGTGACCAAAATATGGTTTCTTGTGTGTTTTGTCCAAAATTGACAACTTTAATTCCATCAAATCTTGTATGTATATTCTATTTTTGAATCATAGTAGGCCTTTTCTGTCCAAACTCAGATCTGCTTTGTCTAGGTTTTCTGCATTATCTCGTAATTCTTCCACTGTTCTAGTGTAATTTTTGTCGTCATTACCTGCAACCTTTATCCTCTACTCAAGATTGCTTTCTTCCCTGCTAATGTTTATTTCAAACAACCCATGAACTTTTTTGCTTAAGGCATCAACCACCTTGGTTTCCTTACCCTTCATATATCTTACCTCAAATTCAAATTCACTCAAGAAGGCTAGCCATCTTGCTTTCCTTGCATTAAAATCCGACTGACTAAACAAAAAATTCACACCACTATTATCCGTCAATAACAGGAAGTTTATGCCAATGATGTAGTGTTGCCACATTTTTAAGGTGTGTATTACAGCTGCCAAATATAAGTCATGATTGATGTAGTTTTGTTCTTGTTCCTTTAGTTTTCGAGACTCATAAAAAATAGCATGCCCTTCTCGAGTTAGGACACCACCTAGTCCTTTTTTACTCGCACCTACAGAAACAATGAAGTCTTTGTTAGGATCTGCTACCTTTAAAATGGGTGCGGTCATTAGCAATTTCTTTAACTTATTAAAATTGTCTTGGCAGTTCTGTGACCAGTTAAACTTGGTTACCTTCTTTTGTCACGATATGATAGGATATGCAATTTTGGAAAATCCCTCTATAAATCTGCGGTAATATTCGGTGATTCCCATGAATGACAGGATGTCCACTATGTCCTTAGGAATCGACCATTCCATGATGGATTTTATTTTCTCAGGATCGAATGCAATGAATTTTGCAGATATTACATGTCCTACGTACTATATTTTCTTCTGATAAAAGTCACACTTATCAAATTTAGCATACAGTTTGTGCTTCCTTAAAGTTTGCAGAACTATCCTTAAGTGGTATTCGTGTTCTTCTTCTGCTATAGAATATACTAAAATATCGTCAATAAATACCAACACAAACTTGTCCAAGTATTGACTGAAAATACCGTTCATTAAACACATAAATGTGTTTTGCGCGTTAGTGAGTCCAAAAGGTATAACAAGAAATTTGTAATGTCCATATATCGTTCAGAATGTTGTTTTACTGATGTCCTCATCTTTTGTTCTAACCTGGTTATAATGAGATTGTAAATCCAGTTTCGAAAAAATATTTTCCCCACCTACTTGATCGAACAAATGATTTATCCTATGTAAGGGGTACTTTCTCTTAATAGTCATTTTGTTTAATTTCATGTAATCGATGCATAATCTTAGAGTTCCATCTTTCTTTTTAACAAAGAGGATGGGTGCTCCCCATGGTGAAACATTCGGTCTAATATATTATTTGTCCAATAATTCCTGCAGTTGAATTTTTAATTGCATTAACTCTGGTAAACTTATTCGGTAGGGTGCTTTAGATATAGGGGATGAACTAGGTAGTAAGTCAATAGAAACTCTATCTCCCTCTTTGGGGGTAATTTAGGTATCTCGTCAACAAACACATCTCTGAAATCATGAAAAGCGACAAAATCCTCCAAGCTGGGTTTATTTTCCTTTTCTAATAGGTTTATTACTTGTATGGCATAAACATGACAACCCTTTCTCATGCATTTATTAAATTGCATTGCAGAAATCTTCCTAACTGAGATTGGTTTTTGTACACCTTGATATGTCCTAGTAGTGTCATTTTTATATTTATACTTGAGTGATTTTTCATAAAAATCTAACACTGCTTTATTCTTTTCTAACCAATCCATTCTCATAATTACGTCATAAGATCGTAACGGTAATACCTTCAGATTTTTCTTTATGTTTTTATGTAACATCCCGCTCTAGCGCACTGAGAAAACTTATTCTTGAGGACACTTGCTCGCAAGTGATCTGGACTTTTATGATAAGAAAACATGTATGCTTGATTATGATGTGATATGATAGATGACATGATGTTTTACTTCTTTGACATGGATAGGTGCTATTGACTCAGTTTTACTTAGTGTGTGGGGTTTTTGACCTTGAGGAACAAACCTATATGGCCCTAAGACATTTAACACATTCAGAAATTCTTAAAGCTACTTCCCTAATTAAATGTCGCCTAGTTCAAAATCTAAGTCCTAAGTCTAAAACTTCTTAGGGTAAAATTTTGTCTAACCTTAAGAACAGACCCTATAAAAATAAAAATAAAAATTTAAACTAAAAACCACTCAAGTAATAGTTTTAGTCTTCATAAATTTTTGGGGTAAAATGAAGAGAGTATTAATTTAATTAAAATCTGTGGTTTTAAATTGTAAAGAAGAAATAAATTATTTAAATTGTGAAAGTGTAAAAAGATTTTAAATTAATAATAAAAGGGAAAGAGTAAAACATGCAACTACCATTTTGGATTTATTTAAAAGGGGAAAGAAGGAAAAAATAAAAATTAGGAAACTAAGAATTGGAGGAAACATAATAAAGGAAAGAAGGAAACTTATGGTAAAAAGCGAGGTCAACATAGTAAGGAATCTGCAATTAAGAACCTTCTAAAATGAACTAAAATAGGAACGTCTTTTTAGGGAAAGTATTTAAACCTGAAGGGGAATCTAGGAACACCTAGGAGAAATTATAGGAGCAACTCTAGGTGGGTGAGGGAATTGAGTCATTTAATAAATTAAAGAAAATAAATTTTGGAGGAAAGTGGGGGATGAATGATACTTGTTCGATGGAGAAATTTTAGATGATTTCATTAAAACTTAAATTAAAAAGGGATTTAGGGAAAGTTTGAAGGTCTAAAACTCTATAAAAGAAAGGGAAGAGAAGGAAGAAGGGGATCGGCTGTTAGCGTAACGTTACACTGCCGAAATTGTGACTTGACTGATTACTTGTGGAGAGTTGGGATTTTTCATCTTGGATAGGAATGGTAGCTCAGTCTTGCGAGGTGAGCTGGGAAGCTAGAAGGACCATCTGGATTGTGTGTGGCCCCTTTGCGGCTCGGGGGGATAAGGGGGAAGAAGAGTACCCCTAGCGATTGGCTAGGAAGTACCAATGTAGTCTCGATGGTCGGCGAGGGGAGCGACACGGAGTAGAAACGGTACGGAGCACGCGGTCATCATTCGAGGCGAGAGTTAAGGCAACGATATGTTTTTCATTTTGCATTTTAGAAGGTATTACGACCTTGGCCCTCTCTTATTGTTATCAACATTTTTGTATTGGCATTGTGAGACGAAAAATACTTAACTTCAATCTGATTGGGTTCTCGTTGGATCAATTGGTTTTCTTGCCTTATTCTTCAGTGATTGAAATTGTGTTACAGTTATAAAATATTTCTTCTTACTCTGTTGTTGCATGTCGGTTGGGATAAACGAGATTTTATGACTGTGTATATATATGACTGGGGGCGTTTTATATCACTGTGGGTGTAATACACATTACAGTGGGCGTATTTATGTTAATGGGGGCGTTTTATATCACTGTGGGCGTATTACACATTACAATGGGCGTTTTTATGTTAATGGGGGCGTTTTATACCACTATGGGCGTTTCTACATTACAGTGGGTGTATTTATATTGATGTGGGAGTTTTTATATGACTGTGGGCATATATAAATTTATGTGGGCGTTTTTATATTGATGTGGACGTTTTTAGATGACTGTGGGCATTTATAAATTTCTGTGGGCGTTTTTATATTACTATGGGCATTTCGTTTGTAAATTTAGATCTGAGAATTCGTTCTGGCAATAGTTGTATGGGCATTTCGTTTTTGTAAATTTAGATCTAAGAATTCGTTCTGGCAATAGTTGTATGGGCATTTTTGTTTTTGTAAATTTAGATATGAGAATTTGGTCTCGCAATAGTTGTATGGGCATTTTCTTTTTTGTAAAATTAGATCTAAGTATTCATTCTGGAAATAGTTGTATGGGCATTTTCGTTTTTGTAAAATTAGATCTGAGAATTCATTCTGGCAATAGTTGTATGGGAAATTTCATTTTGTAAGTTTAGATCTGAGAATTCGTTCTGGAAATAGTTGTATGGGCATT
>JZKD02S1674814.1:382669-397429 GCA_000966675.3 Picea glauca
AAAGTAATGAGGGAGATAAATTAATTGAAACCCATGGTTTTTAAATTATAAAGAAGAATTAAAATTATTAAAGTGTGGGAGTATAAAAGTTAGGATATTAGAAATACAATGAAAATATTAATAAGTGCATTTATCTTATTGGGTTTTAGAAAAAAAAGGGTAAAGGAACAATTAATAGAAATAAGGAAACTTGTATTAAAGGAAACTTAATAATGGAAAGTAGGGGACATAGGGTAAAAAGCACAAAGGAATCAACAATTAAGGAGTTATTAAAAATCAACAACTTCATTTTAGGAAAGTTATTAAAAGCATGAGAGGGGATCTAGGAACCCTAGGAGTAATTTTAGGAGCGACTATAGGGGGGGTGAGGGAATTGAGTATTTTAATATTTTAAAGAAAATAAATTTTGGATAAACATGGGGGATGAGTGACACTTGGACGGTAGAGAAATTTTTAGAGGATTGTCAATAAAACTTAAATTAATAAAGATTTAGGAAAGTAGGTGGGTCTCAAATTTCTATAAAAGAAGGGGAAAATGGGGAAGAAGGGGAGAATGGTTAGCGTAACGTTACGTTGTCGGATTGTGGCTTGACTGTTTGTTTTTGAGGAGTTGGGAAATTCTCAGTTGTATTGGAGTGGTAGCTCAGCCTTGGAGGCGAGCTGAGAAGCTAGTCTTATCTCTGGATCTTGTGTCGCCCCTTTGCGGATCGGGGGGCTAAGGGGGAAGCAGAGTACCCCTAGCATTTGGCTGGGAGGTACCGGTGAGGTCTCTACGATCGGCGAGAAGGAGCGGCGTGGAGAAAGAGCGGGACGGGGCACGCAGATGACACCCGAGGACAGAGTTGAGGCAACGGTATGGTTTGTTTTAATTTGGTAGAATAGGATGCATTATGTTATGTGCTGGTATCAATATTGGTTGTGATTGGATTTAATGGCTATCATATTTTTCTGCTCGGTGATTATAAGTGTAGCTGCTGCAACCTCTATTTTTATTTAAAAACTCTCACGCGATACAGTATTACTGCTGAAATCATGTACTGATTTTCCTCTATGGGTTCTTTGGGGATATACTACCACTATTTAGCTATTGAAAAACTCAGATAACGACATTTGTGACTGTGGTTAATTACCTCAGAACTTAAAGTTCTTGTTCTCTGTTTTTGAAGGGTAAAAAGAAGGAAAAAGGCAATTGTTCCGCGCTATCCCTTTTTAATTATTTATTGGCATCTTAGCTCTGTTTAGATATAGTAGTTACCTCTGCTATTTCTTTAGAGAAACGAATTTTCGAATTCCTTCTGTGACTCAGTAATGGTTTTAGTGACTTCCCCTACGCATTATTATTTCTACACGTTGTTAATAGCTACAAGCCCGCCAAACTGCTTTAGTACACCTGCCCGCGTCCCTTCCAGGATTTACACAAGAAATTTATCTGTTACTCTATGTGCAGAAATCTGGCATTAATAACTGGCACATTCCTGGATTTGGGTCACCTTTTTCCCAGGGTCTTCTCTGCATTTGGGTACTGGGGTCTGCTATTGTTTCCCTTGATTAGTCGCTGGATGGTTATGGATTAGCATTTAATTTGATGGGAACTATATAGAAAATATTTATTTTGGCAGATCGGACATTTGAGACACTGTTTCCCTAACCATGTGCTCTTAGGGTACCCGATCGTGAGAGACCGAAAGGTTTGAGAACGAGACCACTCGGGCTCTCTACCCTGCATTGTCGTAACACTACGCTATCATGACCTTCATGCTCGAGCTTATGGAGGCGGTCTTCAGCAAGGCCTGCATTCTGATTCTATTACAATAAATGACTGGTAGTCATTCTCGAGACTCGTCGGTTGTCTCTACAACAGCAGGAGGATTATATAATTTCGAGCTGTTCTTAATTTAGTCCCAAACTATATCCTTGATTTTTAACAAACCATTCCAAACTGCGATGATGATGATAGGCTGAACTTGGAAATCTTGGAAAGGGATTCAATGCAGTGGGGGAGATCTATGCAAAGAGCAGACATCTTTGATGAAATCTAAACAGTGTGGAGGTCGATTTCACAAGCATACTTCGCATTGTATTTTTTTTAAAACCTAGCCCTCTGTCAGCAGTTTCAGCGTAAGTATGACGCTCGCCCTGAGTTACACCACGACCTGGTCATTATGCACGACGTTGTCATGAGTATTCATCTATTGATTAATGCCCATGACCTTAGCTGTCAACATTAGCCAGCGTTGCGTGTGAGCCGTACCTTTGCCTCAACCCATGCTGCGTCTCCCTGTTGTAACGCCCACGGGCATGCCGAACCAGTGACAGGGTTGCGAAAGAAGGCACCCATGATTTCTCCTTTAACTCAGGCCACCACAATGGCAGTAAACGGGTAGCGATACCAGTGGGTTAAAAAGGAATTTTTTCCAACAAATTTAATTTAATAATGCTGGCAGAATTCAACTGGTATTGACAGCACTATTAGCATGCCAACGCTTTTTCTGGAAGTAATTATGTCTGCGTTTCTCCCTGGGTCAAATATTCTTATTTGATTGTTTTTAATTTGCATCCCCGCTAACAGTTTAAATGTTAAGACAGTTTTGGTTTTTGCCAAGTATCATGGCGCTTCGCGTTTTAAGGTGAATAGACAACGGTTACCTTTAGATTTTACTCCATGTAAACTACTCCTCGAGTGTTAAATTGACAGTTGGTTGCTTCATGAAATTCCTGTCAGGGCCGATTTAGATGGCACACCTTAAGATAGTTGGGTCAGTTGGTATTATTGATAATTGAGCCCCTTTTGTTGTGTCAATTTTTCAATGCTTGAATTTCTTTACAATCCGATTTAAAAGGTAATCCCTTGATTTTAGTTTCTCATGGTAAAACATCGAATATTTATTTCCAATATTTGTAATAAGAAGCCTTTCTACATATCGACATTTTAATTATTGTTATTTTTAATTATTGTCATTTTTAACATTATTATTTTTGTCTTTTTTAAATAATGTCCTTATTAATTATTGTCATTTTAATATGGTTATTTTTACATATTTCCCTTTTTAAATATGTGATTGTATTGTAAATTTTCAAATATGATGTTACTTATATATATGATGTTAATTTAAATATGATGTTATATTGTTACTTCCAATTACGAGGTTGCTTTTAAAATATGATGTTATATTGTTACTTCCAATTATGATGTTACTTACAAATATGATGTTATTTTATTGCTTATTTATTGAAATTTAAGATCATAATGACATCAAATCGTAAGCTCCTCATGTTTATTAAAATGTATTTGTAAGATCATTATAATTTTGTGGTTGTAACAGATAAGAGGTATTGTATTTATAAAATCATGGTCCGAACATGTGATATAAATGGAAGGTGTTTAATATTTCGTGACAATGTTATTATAATGTTTATTGTTGTTAATAACATATATGGTGTAATAATCTTGACTTACGTACAATAAATTACTCCGAGTTAGTAAATTAGGGTGGTTGTTCAATTAAAAAATGTTGAACTTGGGTGTTTGTTGCCGGAGTCCTTCTTGTCGTGCGCCTTCCGTAAAGGACGTAGTCTACCTTCTTGTTTATGTTGTACTTGATAGTATTCAGTTGGTTGCTTGGTCAATTGTGTCGGGCGGGATATAGACACCTCTTGTAGCTTAGTATATATGTCTGTGTGTATTTCCGATGGAAGGAATCCAGTGTCGTATCAAGAGTCTCGGGCTGTTTAAAGGCACAGTTTCCACTCCTGCGACACACTCTGAGCCGTATCAGTAGTCTCGGGCTGTTTAAAGGCACAGTTTCCACTACTGCGACTCCCTAAAAGATTTATTAGTTTCTGCTTGAGCAGTCGGCCAGGAGCCTGTCTAATCTTCTTTCGAGAAGACATAAGACTAAAATCCCTGCTTTTCTGTGCAGAAATATTAAACTCTAATACCATGGATTCTTCCCTCTGTGTTAGTATTGTGCATAACCTAGTGGTTAGTTTTACTTTGACGTGGTTGCGTCTTGTTGGTCGTCGAGTGGCGACGTAGAGTCCGGTGTGTTGTTACTTCTACACGCGCGCACACACCTTACACAAAAAAAAAAATTGCACCTGTTATTAGAATGGTTTTCATAACGAGGAGGATGTTACACTAGAGATTTTTATGAGAAAATTCATCTGGATGGAAGTGCATTTCAACTTGATAGCATATTTGTGTAGTCTATGGTGAAAACACAAGTATAACACTAAGGTTCATTTTTTAACACATGGGATAAAGGAAAGGAGTACCTACAACGATCAAGTATGAAAACCAAAGTTCAATGAAATTGAAAAATAATCCAATTTATCATGCACAATTAAAACACATTGAAACTCAACATCATTTTGTAAGAGAAAATATTCTATCAAAAGAAATTGATTTGATGTATTGTAACACAAATGAGAATATGGTTGATATATTCACTAATCCTTTAAAAACGACAAATTTTGTAATATGTAATATGTAAAAATTCATATTATTACATATAAAAAATTCATATGAGGCCCCATATATGCCCCCTCTTGGGGTCATATCATATACATTCAATCCTATATATGCCCCCTTTGGGTCATAACACAGTACCCTCCTTAAAAAATATTTGTACTCGAAGCTTTTAAATTAAAGGCTTCACATGTGATGAAACCGAAGTAATATGAATTTTTTATGTTCATGCTCTATTCTTTCATTTGCTGATGATCCATCCATCCAAAATCAATTATTTTTTTCCATGATACTTGGTGGATATTTGTTGCATAATTTATTCCCTTGATTCCCTGTATTGTTGTTGAATCTTCTCCAATTTGAAGTGGTTGTTGGTCTCTAATAATAGCCTATTGAAGACTGGTTTTGTGATTCCTTGTTCTGTGAATATTGACAAGTATTACATATTCTTCCTTTATAATGTTGGTATGGACCTTCTTGTCTTCCTTGAAATATTTCTTCGCAATGAGGGCATTGATATGGTTTCACATTTCATGGTTGTCCTAGATCCTTCACATGCATTTCATCTATCTTTTTTTCATAGACAATTGCATTCTCTATCCTCTTTGCTTGGCCTTTGGTTACTCTATCCTTGGAAATAATACGATCATATTTGGCATGTACATCCTCTAGATAAAGATCAACTTTTTCAAGTATCTTCTCGTGACCTTGAATATTTTCTTCTTTCTCCAATCCTCTAGATGAAGGTGCAACATGACCCCATGTATCAAATTTTGACATCCTTCTTCGATTCTTTTTTTTTTTCCTATTTTACCTCATGATTATTTAGGGATTATTCAACCTTCTTGCAAATTTCCCTTCAAAATATTTTGGTATATTCTTCATCTAATATCCTTTATTTTTATCGATTTTATCAATTCCTCTTTTCTTATTTCAATCTCTTAACTTCGTCCAATAGTTTTTTTATTACGGTTTCATAATCTAAATGTTTCTTCATCTTTACTTTTCAATTCTTTCATTGCCTCGTCCTTTTCTCACTTCCCTTTACTACTCATTCCCTATTTTAATTTTTGAACTTCTTTAAGAAGTGTTTTATTAAGGTCTTGTATCTTAGACAACTCAACACCATTATTCTTGATCTATTCTTTTGCTTCTTTTAACTCCTCTTTAATTTTATACATCTCCTCCCTTTTTGTATCCCTAACCTGTTTATTTGAGAAGAGTTCTTCAAATTTTTTCCATGTGATGTTCAATCTAATATCATGATCAATAATCATCCACCACTTACAAGCCTCACCAAATAAATAAGTTCTTTCCATTAAATTATTTATGTCATATTTATTTCCTATCTTCAACCATTCTATAAGATTGGTTTCAACTTCATCTTCATTTCCACTAAAGTAAGGTATTTCCATTGATTCGTGATTGAGTTTTAACTCAAAACTCAACTTACAACCTCAATACATTAGGAATAATTATCTCAAATAGTTAGAATCCTTGTTCCAATATAATATTATATGTTGTTTCTTTCCAATGGATTTTCAATCATCTCAATTGGACATCCCAATCAAAAGTTATGATAGTTTTAAGTGAAAATACCTTTGAAACCCTAATTTTGAGTCTTTCCTCCTCAACAACCTTATTTCTCATGTATTTCTAAAATTTTGGTGCCTCTAAGTTTGAAATTTTGGCTTGTAATAATCTGATATGTCTTTGCTGCAATTCCATAAGTCTGACCAAAATTTGATGTGCCAAGTGAAATTTATGTTGATTTTCCCAAACCTAGTTAATGTTTGGCCTTTCTTAGAGGGTGAACCTATCCATAATTCCACGTGTCCAATATTAATACCTAATTTTGAAATTTGTACTAGAAATATTATGGATTGTACTATTTTAAATTTAACTAGTCCCACTGAAATTGGATCCTTTCTGAAGACGATATGATGTTTTTACCTGAAATGCCTATTTGAGACTAGTTATAGGACGAATAAAAACCCCTATCTTCCGTAGGGTATATGTCTAAAAGTGTAACTTCATAGAACCTAAAGTTTGTACCACTTGTACCTCACCATGTCTTCTAAATAACCTCGAAGTTTCACTATTTGAAGTCTAGAAAAAAAAGTTATAGTGAAAATGACTTGCTTGAAGAAGCAAAACCCTAGGGTCGATGCTCTGATACCAAATATTTTGTTACGAATGCTTAAAATATCATAACATAATAGAAGTACACACCATGTACTTCAATGTGATCATGGATCACAACTCCAATATAGATAACAAAAATGACTTATAAAATAACTCTTTAAAGAATAGAAGAACCTCATCCAAATATCAAAATACATTCACATATAACAATTCACATGTTTTCATTGATGAATACATGATCCTTGTATATGCCAATTCACACCTACACATGAGGCCCATTTATTATTAGGTCGACCCTATTACATATATATTTACACATTACATGTACATTTAGCCCCATATATACCCCCTTGAGGTCATATCATATACATTTAACCGTATATATGTCCTCATTGGGTCATAACAAATAATAAAACTTATTTAGATATGTATGTGTCTAATTCATATATGATTTTTCAAGGGATCTGTTGATACCTAGAAATCCTATATATGTATGTATATTTCTTTGTTCAATATATGGAATAGAGAACCAACTATTTATGCATACAATGTCATTTACTATGTGTGTTTAATTTTTAATACCAACAATCTCAAACCATAAAGTTATAAATATTAAAAACCTTGGCTTAAAATTATTGGTACTAAAAACCTTGACTCAACTTTAGTGTCATCAAAATTCAAGTCATTGTTTTTGCACCGAAAGGTTCTTTCTACAACCTAGTATGAGGTATATGTCTAATGCCTTCCATGCTCAATATGGAGTTGACACGTGACATTAAAAATAAATAATTTTATGTCAACTATGTAGAGAGAGATAAAGTAATTGAAAAAAATTATTCAACCCATAAGTACCTTCTATTTCTAAGTATAAGAGAGATGTGCAATTACTTCAATGCTTAATATGGAGTTGACAATTCACATTTAATAGATATTAATAACCAAAAAACTTTGTAGAGAGAAAGTAAAAGAAAATCTTAATTGGTGGATTTGGATTCCTTCAATGTTTAATATGGAGTTGACAAATGAAATTTTAAAAATATTTCAATGTCCACCACAAATAAAATATTTAGATGTCCATGTTAAGTAAAATATTTAGCACTGTGTGTGTAAAGAAATTGAAAGTAGACTATTATAGTTAAAACATTTCAATGGCGTGTTTCTCACTATGAGAGAGATGTTAAATTCCTTTCCTGCTCAATATGGGAAGTTGACACATGGCACATTAAGAACCAACATAGATCCATGTTAACTCTAGATCTATCATGAGTCGAGATGGATTGAAAATTGAAGAAAGTTTTGTAGCTATGGAGATTTCATCCCTCTCCATGCATGATAGATATGGAGTTAAGATGGATCCAAGTTGGTTTAGTACCAACAAAGTCAATTCATGTTTGATTTGAGTAAACTCTATTAATATTAAGATCCAAACATTTTAAATACCAACGTAAATCCATCTCAACTTTGGATGTATCATGCCTTGAGAGGGATCAAATCCCTTCAGGTGCAAACCTTTCCTCAAGTTTTGTGCTCTAAAAAGAGGTTTGAACCTTGAGGGATTTTATCTCTCTTACTGGATCTACTTTGGTGCATGAATGTGTCCAAATTTTTGTCAATTTGGGCTCCGTGGATGTTAACCATCATCATCATCACATACACACAATTGAAATATTTTACTTAAAGTGGACATTGAAATAATTTATTTATGACCAACATGGATTTTCATTTATTAACTCCCTTGTACTTTGATGTGGAAAACACCTATAAGAATATTCTTTTACTTTCAATTACTTTATATATATATAACTTAGGATGGACATTCAAGTATTTTATTTATGACGCACATTGAAATAATTTTTTTCTTATAAATGTTTTTTTAAATGACAGATGTCAACTCAATATTAAATATTGAAAGAATTGTACATCTCTTATCTCTTATACTAGAAGTAGAAAGCACCTATCTACCAAAACAAGATTTTTTATTATTTTCAATTACATTTTATTTGTCTATCTCACTATCTGTATATGAAATAGATATAAAATTATTTTACTTAAGACATATATTGAAATATTTTATTTATGGCTGATATTGTAATATTTTTTATTTGTCTATCTCCCTCTCTCTATATAAATTACATATAAAATTATTTTACTTAAAACATATATTGAAATATTTTATTTATGATTAATATTGTAATATTTTTTAGTTATTTGATATTTTTAAATGTTACATTTCAACTCTAAGTTAAAATCGAAATTAAAATTGAAGGAATTGCACATATTCGTAGTATTAAATTGTAGAAAGTAAGAATTAAAATTGAAGAAATTGCAGATCTCCCTCATATTAAATTGTAGAAAGCAACTTCGGAAACAAATTTCTATGCATGAGAAAAAAAAAATAGATTAAACAATAATATATATAGTCAAGCAATGATTTTTAATATAGTAATCTCAAACCATAGATTTATTACTATGAAAGCCATGGCTCAACTTTTATGACATCCAAATTCAAGCCATTGCTTTCACCACCAACTAGGTTTGAATTTACACTGTAAACTATAATAAAGTTGATTCATGGCTTTCATATTAATAAATTTTCATTGAATTATTGCTTTCATATTAATAAACATTCAATTAAATATGCCTAGAATATTCTTAGTCGTCACAATAAATTAATGGCTCTGATTTCATCCATTAACTTCTGAGCTGTTATAAAGACATTCGTTTATATGTTTACTTTTTAACATTTACCTAATCGTGTTTATAAATTACTGTATTCACTAATTTATTGTCACATCTACCTCATTAAAAAATATTAAAATATTCACACAGAATAGTGACCCCATTTCTGTGCTGACAGCATTTCGTTTCATTTCTGTGGCAGAGTTCCGTTTCATTTCTGCTTTGCGTTAATCAGCCACGTAATTGTGGCTGTGCTAGTTTAGTATTTGGTATATCCACAAGATACACATAGATAACTGAAAAGATGAAAATATCACAAATATACTAAACATTATAACTTATTTAATGTAAATTTATATTACTGGATTCGGGCAAAAACTTTTATAGAACCGTATCAGAACTACACCGGTCAGAAATGGAAAAACGCCTCTCATAAATCGAACTGACAACTTTCAGAAATCGAAAAACAACAGTCAAAATATCCTCACGGTCAGAAATTTTATGTTTGAATATAAAATTTGAACGTATGGCTTATAATCAACCACGTGCAATTTGAACGCCAATCCAAATTCCGTGAGACTACCACCAAATATTATATATTGGCACCCCGTCTTCCCTAGAATCCAAACGCTGTGTGTGAAGTACATGAAACGTATGGATATACAAGTCGTGAGCGAGGGTGGGCCGCTACAGGCTCGGGATATGAATATCCAAGCCGTGAAGGAGGAAGGGGTGCTCCAGGCTTCGGCCCTAAGTATGGTATTTTCCATAGTGAACCCCTTTCTCCTAAAATGCGCCCTTCGTCTTAAAATCCCAGACATCATCTCGAGAGCCGGCCCGGATATTCCTCTCTCCGTCCACCAGATCGCCGCCCAACTCCCCTCTGAAGCTCCCGACGTGGACGCCCTTTCCCGCATTCTTTCTTACCTTTCCACTATGGGAATCTTGCATGCGATCAAGCCAACGGAGGGAATTAATACGCCCATGGATATGAAATACGCCCTTACCAACCTCAGCAAGACCTACTTCGTCTCCGAGGATATTAATTCGTTAAGTCTCGTCCCCTTCGTTCTCTTGCAGACACACCCAGCTTACGTCGCCGCCTGGCACCATATTCACGAACGTGTGCTTCATGGCGGCGATAATTTCCAGAATTCTAGTGGCGGTGGCAAAGATTTCTGGAATTACACGGCCAGCGATCGGGAGTTCAATGGCATCTTCAACGCAGCCATGGTCTCCATCACAAAGGTTAATATGAAGGAGATCTTGGCTATTTATGATGGCTTCAAAGACGTCAACACGCTGATGGACTTCGGGGGAGGGCACGGAGAAGCGTTGAATCTGATAACTGATGTGTATCCTCATATCCACGCCATCAATTTTGATCTTCCTCAGGTCATCGCAACTGCACCCACTCTACCCGGTATGTGTAAAAGCTCTTTTATTCTCTACATAGTTATCTGTGGCTACTCAAAAGAAATCGCAAAAATGTTTCATACTTTAATTTAATATCCACTTAGATAATAACCTTAAAATTATAATATTATTGAGTAGGCCATCAAGCCTAAATCCTCGAAGAGTTCAGATTACGCTGAAGTATATTTGTACAACTACTTGTTATTCCATTTCGCTACTTTATTCCCTATATATTCCTCTAATCGTATTCTCAATCACTCAGGGATACAACACATCAGCGGAAACCTGTTTGAGACCATACCGTCCACAGATGCAGATGCGATTTTTATTAAGGTGAGAAATACTGTTCGATTTTATTTGTACGTTAATCATTTGATAATATTTACTTTGGATGTGTCCATGCAAACTACTATTACTATATTTACTTGTAAATCTATTTTGGATTTGTCAATTAAAGAATTTTCTACATATATGGGACGACGAGGGCTGCATCAAGCTACTGAACAACTGCTACCAGGCCGTTGCAGATAAAGGCAAGTTAATAATAGCAGAGGTTGTTCTGGATTTAACTGAAGATTCTGACCTTGTTGGATCTGCCCAAGTTTTAGATGCTCTTATGTTGAATGTGTCACCGGGAGGTAGAGAAAGGACCCGAAAACAATGGACTGAACTTCTCAAAGAAGCTGGTTTTTCTCTATCTAAAATCGTGGGGAGGAAGGGCACTATAACTAAAATTATTGAAGCAATCAAGTGTTAAATGTTTAGATGAATTCCTACAGTCTATTTATGGCAGAAAGTGAACGTTCTTTCCTTCACAGAAATGTGTTTTCCAGCCAAAAAAAATGCAGCAAAGTATGATGTAATCGCATAGGTTAAGTTTAATTTATTTCATTAGTAATATAGCTATGTTACTTTTGAATACTCTTTAGTTATGATGTTATCACATAGGTGATGTTAATTTACTACATTATTAATATAATTATGTTATTTTTGAATACTCTCTTGTTGTATAATTTATGTTGTATAATTTATTGCATTGTAAATGTCGTATAAAGAGCCACAAGGTGAACTGGTGATTGCCTTTGAAGCTGCGAATTTAACGATTGTTTCTGATTATTGTCCCTTGATCGCTGCCCAGTTAATTTCGTTTCCTGAATTTTTTCCATTGGGTTTGCCAATTGATGGCCTCCGAGTCAACAATCGTTCTGATGATTGCCCTTACCTATCTTCTGTTAGCTGGGAGCGAAGGTCTTTATTCCCTTTTGGTCGCCTTATTGTTTTTATTCTATTTTAAACGCCTGATTATTTTTCCATTTAAATGCTCGGCAGAAAATCCTTGACCGTTTTCTGAGACAGATAGATGGCTTGATTAATGGGTAGACTTGATTATTGTCGGATTCGTCGAACCGCCTTAACGTTGCTGTAGTTTGGACCACAGCCCTCGCATCTTTCAGACCGCCTTCAATGTTAACACCTACAGACTTTTAAAACCTTTTTGTCGATGAACACTGTGTTTAGTTAAAACAGTAGCTGCGTGTCACTTCTAACGATCTCCCCGAGAGAAACAGGGACCTAAAGTCATTGTGACTGTACCAACAATTCATGAATTACTGTTTCATAGGACGCTGATGATTAGGCGGTTGTGGCTTTAGTTGACTTATCCTTATAACACATCTTAATTGATGTTGGAAGATAATTAGATTGTTTGCAATTGATTATGAAGAATCCAGGGTGTTTCAGAATAACCTTTCTCTAAATTTTAATGCATTTATACTTAAATTGTTGTTTAATGGAATTCTGAGTTGTATACTTGCAATTGAACTAATAGGGTGAAATATTATTTGCATATTTTACTTTACAACAGTATTATTACAATTATATATATATATTAGTTTTTAAATCTAAGATTGTTAAAAGATACAATTATATATATATATTAGTTTTTAAATCTAAGATTGTTAAAAGATCAAAAATAGAAATTAAAAATAAAAATGTTAAATTAATTAACCCAACATAATACCTCTTAGTTTTATGTATGAAAATGAATGATGATTGATAAATGAATTATTTGAAGCAACATAACTCCCTGGTAGTTTATGACTAAACTTATAATGTTGTTGATACATCTGTTGCACTGCATTCTAATTATTTGTTAAGTAATCAACTTTCCACCTCTCTTAATTCTTTACAAACTGGCAAGATACAAGTTGAGTTTTATCACTGAATTTCTATATGTTCTTGATTCATCTGTTGCATTGCAATTTAATTGTTTGTTACATACCTATCATAATTATTAGATATCGACTTATGACCGAATATTGGTATCAATACATTATTTAAGTCGACCTTAATTGATATGGAACCTTCAGCACATTACATTTGAACTTGCGCAGTGAATGATTGACATAGATTTAGTTTTTACGCATTGAGGATTTATGTTGTAATGGTGGATTTAGATATTTAGTTTTTATATAGTTATTTTTAATGATGACTTAAACTTACTTATTTTCTTTACTTATTTTTTTGTCCATGATTATTTAAGAATTAAATTTAAAGTAGTATACATTTTTTGGTTAGGTATGATTTATCTATTAGTATTTGCACATTAAAACTAGTATGATATTAAAATATATAAAATGTGAAAAAATCACCACTTCTCATATTGTCTCATTTTTATTACAATATTTTGAGTTAAAGCTTTATATGGTCTCCCATTTCAACCTCTATTTCCATATGATAAATAAGAAAAGATGAGATAAAGATTATATATGTACAAGTTCATCTTAAACATATACATGTAGATAAAGATTATCATCTAAAAATTTCATGTTCCAAGGCACTACTCAGACCAATGTAGATCCATGTTAAGTCTTTATCTATCATGCCCCAATGTAAATCCATATTAAATACTTAAGGTTTTCACTTTAAAAAGAAGTTTGCAACTGAATGGATTTTATCCCTCTCCAAACATGATAAAACCAAAATTAGATTACATCTATATTGATAAATAACAAAAACATTTATATTGATACTTAACAAATTCATCATATCAATTTGTAAAAAAAATGTAATAAATAGATGCAAAATGTCATATTTTTAATCCTCTAAAACTTTGATTTAAGCATTGAAAAACTAACTTGTAAATGTGCTTGCTTGACATTTCCCATTTTATTCAAAGAGATTCCAATGAAAAATTGTTAACTTTTACAAAATCTAAACATAACAAATTTCATCATCATACAATATAATTAATGTTAAATATTATATATATAATATATTTGTTACAACTAATTTCAACATTATAAAATATATTTAATGTTATGTAATATATTTAATGTTAAATATTATATATATATTTAATTTTAACTAATTTCAACATTATAAAATATATTTAATGTTAAATATTATATGTATACTATATTTTTTATATTGAAAGATTAAAATATTATATATTTCATGTTTAAATATTATATGTATAATATAAAAAATAAAATATATTTAATGTTAAATATTATATGTATAATATATTTTTTTATATTGAAAGATTAAAATATTATATATTTAATGTTAAATATGATATATATATATATATATATATATATATATATATATATATATATATATATATATATATATAATATTAGTTATATTTAAAAATTAAGTAAAAATCAAGAAAACCAATAACCCTATATGCATTAATATGAAGCATATTTGTATTCTAATTCTTAATTTTTTATATGATTAAAATTAAATTAATAAGAAAAAATCATATATATCTATATAGCCAAAATAGATTAATATTCTAATTATTATATAATTAAAATTAAATTAATTAAAAAAAGTATGTTTTCATATATAATTATAAAATATTTGTATAAATATGAACAAGTTCATCATTTTTAAAACCTTTTTGTCTTTCAATTTTGAATTGTTAAATTCATCTCTATTTTGACATAGTATCCTTGTTTATAATATTTTATGACCATTTTAATTTGTTTTCTATTTTTTTTTTTAATTAATTTATTTAATTTCACCCTTTCTTCATATATATA
>JZKD02S1674814.1:421832-443183 GCA_000966675.3 Picea glauca
ATAAACTAATTCAATGATTTTTAATACTCTCATATTCATGTTTGAAAAAAATTAATACCACCACATCAAATGAGTTATGGATTTCAATTAAAAAACAAATCATATATATGACTTATTATTTATTATTTTTGTTGATTTAATACTAACATATTCATGTTTGAAAAAAATTAATACCTACACATCAAGTGTCGTGGATTTTAATAAAAAAGCAAATCATAATAACTTATTTTTGTTGATTTAATACTGATATCAATAAAAAAACAAATCATATATATGACTTATTTTTGTTGATTTAATACTAACATATTTATGTTTGAAAAAAATTAAAACCTACACATCAAGTGAGTCGTGGATTTCAATAAAAAAGCAAATCATAATGACTTATTTTTGTTGATTTAATGATGATATATTCATGTTTGAAAAATATCAACACATCAAGTGAGTTATGGATTTCATTTTAAAAAAAAATCATATATATTTTATTTTTAACAAAATCAAAAAGTGACTATTCAACTTTGAAAAAAATGATGCTAGCAGGTAAATGAGTCATGGCTTTCCATAAAAACATATTATATATAACTTATTTTTTAATGAGTCATGGCTTTCCATAAAAACATATTATATATAACTTATTTTTGTGGTTGAAAATCACATATTTTGTATTAAGAAAATAAAATCATAACTTTTATTATAAATTTAAATTAAGTCAATGACTTTTACTACTAACATATTCATGTTTGAAAAAAATTAATAACAACACAGCAAGTGAGTCATGGATTTAGAAAAAAACAAATCATATATGATTTATTCACTTAAAAACATATTATATATAACTTATTTTTGTTGTTGAAAATCACATAATTTGTTTTAACAAAATAAAACCATAACTTTTAATATAATCTAATTTAATGACTTTTAATCTTCACATATTTATGTTTGAAAAAAAATAATACCAACGCATCAAGTGAATCATGGATTTTAATTAAAAAAACAAATCATATATGATTTAAAAAAACATTATTATGTTCATGTATGCTTATCAATAATGTGTATAATTAATTATCTTTTAATTTAAATATTTAATTTGATGGTTAGTAATAAAAGATGTTAGTATATTTTTAGTCGCCCTTTCAAATCAATGAATAAGATTCATTATTCATAATTTCCTTACATTTATGAATGCATCAATTAAAGTGTTTATTTTTTCACATTTACCTAATCATATTAAGAAATTACTATAAAATCATATAATTGTCACTTTTAATTTTAACTGCATGACCTAATTTTAACGCCCATACTTATCGACATTCACCAACAAACTTTGAAACTATGCTAGTATATAACTCGAACCATGTTTTATACCCACGAACTCGCATTCCATCGTCCGAACCATGTTTTGATCTCCCTCACGTCATTGCAAGTGCACCAAGTCTTCGAGGGATTCTTATTTTGCTATGTAAGTGAGTCCAATGAATTATTAATTTTTTTTCATAAATCGTATATAATATTGGAAACGAGACAAATAAGTGCTTATATGATAAAGAAATAGTTAACGAAGTGATTTTATAATAGAAAAAATATTACATTTTACTTATTAATATGAAGTTTGGTAATGGGAAAAGATCACAAATCCATAGTAGTCATCTAAGGTTTTTTTGTCAAAACGTTTTGGTTCACTTATAGAGTCATCACAAAACACTTTTGTTAAAGAATCCAATTGGTGATCCCAAATATTGAGCTCAAAATAATTATTTTACATTTTTAAATTTGTTTTATAAATATTTCTACCATAAAAATATAGAAATACAATTTATTTATTTTTAAAATATAAAAAGTCTTGATATATTTATTTTACAATTTCATTATTTATTGGGAGATGTGCATTCTAGAGTTTAGTATGGGGGAGATGTATAATTCCTTCAATTCTCAACATAGAACTAACATGTTTCCATTTAAAAGAAATAATATAATATTAACTAAATAAAAAAACAATGTCAACCTTAATGTAAAAGTTTAAAAAGAAAGAGGAAAGAGAAAGAGATGTGTAATTCCTTCTCTACTCAACCTAAAGTTCACAAGTGTAGATTTAAAAAAATATATATAATATTGATTAAATAAAAAAACAATGTGGCCTTTAACTTAAAATTTGAGAAATAAAGAGGAGATATGCAATAAAGATAGTGAAGAATCTATCATGCATACCTGACACCACACACACACACATATATATAATGCAAATTATGAATGGGAGATCCTAAGGTGCATGCAGATAGATCCATTATTTTCTATGTGAGTTTAAATGATTTGTTTTTGTAGTATTACCCTTCAATAGAGATAAATGGAGATCTATCGATATAATTTGCATTGAACACACACACACACACACACACACACACACACATAACATTCAATTACGATAAACAGTGGAAAATAGATTGATGCTACCACTAAGGAGAACACAACAATATATTGCAATATTTTTATGATAAGATTATGTTGCAAGAAAATAGATAGTCTATTTTTTCCATGTGTACTCTAAATTATATATATAGTCATGATGCCTATACCATATATTAGATTCCATTTCATTTAACATGCAAACAAAAAGAAGTAATATATTTCATCTTGAAGAACAATCCAAGGAGTGCACACCACTTGCATAATAAGGATCATTAAAACTAAAACAATAGGATTATAAATAGCATTATGTTAGAGGTTAATAGCATAATCATCATCAAATAATATATCTATATATTAAATGTGTTAAATTAAAAATGAAGAAAACAACAAAAATATAAAGCAAATAATAGAAAGATAAATAAAAACTGGCAAAAAAGGCATACTCTATTCATCAATGCTTCTGTAAATCATCATGTACAGAGATGTACATATATAATACAAAATACCATAACTGTCATGTAACTCAATAATAGTTAGGTTAAATTAACTATCCAACTAACTTATGATTAATGTTTTAACATCCCCCCTTAATCATAAGTTCATTATTGCCTGAAAAACTACCACTACTTGACAATCACATGTGTCAAGTGAATATTCAAAAGGATGGCTGAAGATGCTCTCTGAAATCTGAAAAGAAAGTAGCAGAAGTTGATGTGTTCTACTAAATTGGTGGTTTAAGGTTGACCACAAACTCATCTGGTGGTTTCAGGATGACCACAAACCAATTTGGTGGTTTCAGGATGACCACAAACCGAATGTCTAGCAGAAGATGATTTCTTCTACTAAATGGCATGGTTTTAAGTTAACCATAAACTAACAAGAGCTCAAGGCTCAAAAATATGAAAATGTAACAAGAAAAAATTCATGTCTTCTTCTCAATTGCTCGTTTTAAGCTGACCACAAACCATATCAACAATAATATGTTCAGGAACAATACTGCATACCAAGAACTAGGTTGCATACTTGATCATTTGTTCACAGGCTCTAAATCAAACTTGGAACCTAACTCAGCTAGATTTCCCCCCCGTCAGGGACAAGTGGTTCCAATTCCCTTGACTGTCATTTGCAAGTATGGCCAAGAAGAGATCCAACACATCAAACTGTCTTCTGGCGGAGTCTGAAGAATCGATCTTCAACTCAGAAGACTACATCAATTGGGCCCCGATCATACCTTAAATCATTAAATCATGAAAAACATTCATGTCCATCAACTGTAGAAATATCTTCAATCAAGTACGACTGTACTTGTGTATAAATCCGATCATAAGACTGCTCCAATAAATTGTCTTCTAAATGCCAACGCTGATTCCCTAACCATTCCAAATGAAGTTGTTTCCGCTTGCGCTTTTAGCACCTTACTAAGGGATGATTTTTCTTCCCACAAAATTTGCATGGGTGAAGATCAAAACAGTTTGACTTATCATGGCCAAACCGATGACAGTGTTTGCACTGTACGGGTTCTTTATCTGACCGATTAGCAACATCAACATCAGCTATATCATGTACATGTTCCTTACCAATATCTGCAAGCTCTGTCGTCTTATCATCATTCAAAAAACCTCCACTCACAAAGAAAACAGGTTCGCTATAATTAGGAATATGAAAAAGGTTGTTAGCATCATTTTCATATCCTATTCCATATTGGTTTCGTTTAAATCATAATTCTTCCCATGGTCGAACAATACATTTATCTACAACTTTTTTTGACATAGGGACTTCATCTAACTAATCTTCATGTTTATGACTTTCATTACTAGTCAACTGAGAGTCTTCATTCTCATCCTTGATGTCATTAAAATCACATTGTTGGCGTCGAAGAAAACTTAACTCATCAGACAACAACTTGTTTTGATGTTTGAACATATCAATCTTCTTGTGTGTTACTTGTAAACAAGTAATCACTGTGCTGAGGGTGCACTTGTTTATCACAATTGTAGATTATGTAGTTGAGTTAATTAATGTGCACAATATTGTATGTTGATGCCACAAAATTCAATTTTGTATCCTGATGTGCATGCAAAGAGAAATTGTTCATTGAATGTTGTCAAAAATCTATAGGATAACCAATGACTTGGATGCACTAAGATCCTAAGATAGACCCCCTTATTCAATTTCGGGTGGGTCAAAGAAGACTCCTTATAACACCTTTACAACCACTTTATAAATTCATTACAAATTTTTTTGAGTATATTATGAATGTGATCCTACTTGAATTAAATAAATATTTTAATCCATTGAATTTTAATCCATTTATTACTCCCAAATAAAAACTCTTAGAAAATCCTTCATACACTTTTTACTCCCCAATAAAAAAAACTCTTGGAAAATCTTTCATAAAGTTATAACCCTCCATTAACATATCTTCATTTCTTAGATGGAATATGAGCTGTTGTTGTTAGCCATGTAACAACAAACTGGTTTTGTCTAGTTTATCTCCACATTCTCCACTATGAGAGTTATATTGCCACCATGAAAAACTACTAAATCAATAGTTCCAAATACTTGATTATGCTTCACACCAATGCATCTTTCAATCTGATGTATACCCAAGGAGATCCTTCACATAATAGGAGGGAGTTCACAATTGAAAACAAATTACATCTGCAACTTTAGAACTTTTAAGATATTACAAAACTTGAAATTGTATTCAAGCTTTAATAATTGAACTTTTGTTCCCTGGAATGTACCAAAAATCTAGTACTTCCTCCGTATAAAGATTTCCAAAACTTTTAATATATATAATCACTGCAGACTTACAATGATTGAAAATCATTGCAAAACGACTTCAATCTTCATCGGGTTGGAATCTCACCACGAAGATATCTTTGCATAAATAATGCGCAACCAATTTTGACAGAAGTTCTAAAAGAAAAAAAAAAATGAATGGAAATTTTACCAAATCGTTCCAAGTTTCAGTGTCACATGGCTAGCTTTTCTTGGTGACAATCTCTGGTGGCCCAAATCGTTCTCGCTTTCAATTTTTTCTTGTTGTTTATTACACTTCGTAGGAACATCAAAGACTGGATCAGTATCCTTCGACTCTGCCGTTACAAATCTAGTTATTATGATTTTGCCTCCAGTATTACAGGAAAGTCTCAGACGAGGGAGCGAAATCATGAGCTTTAATGACCACGGTCTCTTTCAGTTATCGTATTCATGTATACCCCATTGCAAAAAAAAAATACCTACACGTCAAACAACAACTTTCTCAAGGAAAATAGCAACAGTCTCTCATAGAAAACAACTGCAGTTTCAAGATTGATTCCTCTTTTCTTCAAATTGAGCGACTTCCATATTCCTGGGTCTCTGTCTCTCTAGTGATGGAGTGAATCTCAGACATTCCTCTTTTCTTCAAATTGAGCGACTTCCATATTCCTGGGTCTATCTCTCCAGTGATGGAGTGAGGCTCAGACCCGCTCTGATACCACTATTAGATTCAAAATGAAGAAAACAACAGAAATATAAAGCAAATAATAGAAGCAATAAAAAAACCATGATGAACAAAGATAAATAAAAACTGGCAGAAAAGGCATACTCTATTCATCAATGCTTCCGTAAATTATCATGTACATAGATGTACATATATAATACAAAAGACCATAACTGTCATGTAACCGAATAACAGTTAGGTTAGCTTAACTATCCAACTAACTTATGATTAGTGTTTTAACAAAATGATCTATAATCTATATATAATAATCTATATGATATATTAGGTTATGGTCCATAAATTATTTTATATGTGAGATCATATTTACATTAATTTTACATTATATCTAGATATACTTATATATCAACAACTTTAAGAATATGATCCAGAGTAACATATAGATTATATCAAGAATTTACATGAAACATTGATGGATCATATGTTGATTAAATTTAGCATGAGATAAGAATAAAAATTTAAGCATATGATAGATTTGGGGTTAATCCATAGTTTGGATATTTAGGATCTATCTATTGACTTATTGGTGAATAAAAGTGTTTTTTGAATTAGAGTTTGATTTTAAAGTCTCGTGGATAGTTTTATTATGTTGGAGTCAAAACTAATTTCAAAATAGATATATAAATTGAATTCATATACTATGTGTACAATAAAATCATGATAATATTAAGATATATAAAATGTGAAATACTCCATATCTCTAAAACTATTCAAGATCTCACTTTTACTATAATAAAGCTTTGCATGGTCTCTAATTTCAACCTCCATTTTCATATGATAGATATAAAAGGATGAAAAAGTGTGCATGTGTGTCTAAGAAAAAAGAGGAACAAGATAGATTGAGATCAACTTCTATGTAATATATGAATTATTCAATATATATTACTTTTTAATTATATGATATAGTATATATGTTATTCAATATATTAAAGAATTTATTTTGTTATTATTCAATATATTTATCACTAAACATTGTTACTTTGTTATTATTTGGATTCATAATGATGTAAATTTAAAAGTATGAGTTCATCTTAAACCTATACATATAGATAAGTATTATCATCTAAAAATTTCATGGCTTGGAACCATCTTAAATCAAATTCTTCTAGGTGCAAACCTTTCCTCAAATTTTTCACTCTAAAAGAATGTTTGCACATGGATGGTTTTGATCTCTTTCCACCCATAATAAATGTGGAGTTAAAATAAATCTATGCTAGTTATTATTAAAATTATGTTCCAATTTTGTTATTATTTAATATTTGTTTTTAAAAAATTATTCAAATTTTATGTTTTATTTGTTAGTGCGACGATAAATTTAATACACACAAGAAATACTTGTTAATATAAGTTAAAATGTTTTATATTTTTCATTAAAACTATTATTAAAACTATTTTCCAATTTTATTATTATTAAATATTTGTTTTTAAAAAACTATTCAAATTTTATGTTTTATTTGTTATTGCAACAATAAAATTAATACACAAGGAATATTTGTTATTATAAGTTAAAATGTTTTATATTTTGTAAATAAAAAGGTTACATTGCAATTGAGTTTTTAAATAAGAATTTGCATTGCAATTGAGTACAAAATTAATACACAAGGAATATTTGTTATTATAAGTTAAAATGTTTTATATTTTTTAAATAAAAGAGTTACATTGTAATTGAGTTTTTAAATAAAAATTTGCATTGCACTTGAGTATAGTATATAGTTTATTGTATGAAATTAATATGAATTATTATTAAAAAGTATGACTTTAATGAGTTTAATTTCAAGTCATATTATTATTAAAAGTTTGTTTTGAAAAGATTAGTCAAATTTTATGTTTTATTGTAACAATTCAATCAATAAAGAAATATTTAATCCTATAAGTTAAAATGTTTTATATTTTTAAATAAAAGATGACAATTGAGTTTTTAAATACCTGGTTGTATTGCAATTGAGTCTAGTATAGTGTACTAGTATGAGATTAATGTTATATACTATTAAAAAGTTTGATTTTAATAAGAGTAATGTGATTTAAAAGTGTTTTTGATTGAGTAAGGATTGATTTTTATTAAAAAAATAAAGAAATAAGTTATGATTTAGGTTAAAAATATTTAGTAACAACCCACTTATGGATTATAAATGGATCATATCAAATGAATGCATTTTTTGAATAACTAGTTTGTTCAGTGATAACAATAAATGATAATTGTGTTAAATCTTCATTGTCTATTAACTGTCTATTAACAACTAAATTATAAAGTTTTAAGATTTATGTGGTGTAAGTAGTTATTAAGATTGCTTAGTGGTCATTTTGAATAGTGAACTTTTAGGATCTCCAATAACATCCATCATCATCATCACCAAAAACCATATAGAAGAGGCCTACATACATGGTTCTTTCTTTACATTTTTAGGTTCTTTAGATTTCTAGGGTTCTTGTATTTTAGGGTTTTTATAGCTTTATAAGGTTATGGTAACTTTAAAGACAATATTGCAGCTCCCAACATCTACCCCACATTACCTCTCAACACCTAGGCCCCCTCCCCCTCATCTCAACGTGTGTCTTGTGGCACCTTATCTTCATCTCCCCCGACTTGGGAAGTCATTTCAAAGTCCCTTTGGCAACTCCTGCATGTGAAAGTGAAGAGTGGAGTGAGACGAACCTGTTCAGCATGACGTACAGAGCGTACTATGCATTGATTTCAGGCAATGCGAAAGGTACCAACATCAACAGTGAGCATGGATGCAACTCGTGGCTAATTTTTGGAAATTGGTTATGTTCTATGAATCAAACAAGGGTGATGGCGCATATCATAGCAAGAACGGCTCATCTCGCTAGTACTCTCATTCTTAAGAAGAACGGAGCAGCGTCCACTCCTCACCTGAGCACTGATACCGGCGTAATTCAACCATATAACACAAGCACTTCAAGCAAGATGACCATGCAAAATCAGAGAACGGTTTCAGTGGAAAAGCATGATGAGTTGGTAAGCATGGTGTAGAATCTTCAATTGCATCTCAAGGCTCTTTCAACACAATTTTTATCCATCATAGAGATTACCATCTAGCACATGGGTGAGCAACAAGGAAACAGGGATGAGTGTGAAGCTTTACGAAAATAGATAAAGGCACTCCAATTTGTGGCTGCACTTGCGTCGCCCACAACCTCCCCGAATACTTTCATCTCCGATGAGGCCTTCTGGTCAAAAGCACACCCGCAACTGGACCTCAACCTGTGGCCTCCAGCAGAGGAAGAATCCCCTACACTGGATTAAAACAAAATCTAAGTGTATGCAGTATTTTTTTATGCTATTACTAGAATCTTTTTACATGGTTTTCACCATAACAACTCAAATAGGCTTTAGCGTTTTAGTAAGCACTACCCCTACTCTTCACTTCCTACTCAGAAAATAGAGAGGAGTAAATTTTGAATTTTGCAACTCTTGTAACACAGACTATGTACACTTCTTGCATTTCCTCGTAGTTTTTTAATATAATTTTTGCCCAATTTCTATTAAAAATCAAAAAACTTTAAAGCCAACATTATTGGCTTTCTAGAGTTCTCTTCTCTTTGTACTTATTGCCTAGCAGCCCTCTTCTCCTACTTGATGACTATTCAAAAGGACCACTTTGGATTTTGCAATCTTATTACAAATAAAATCTCATCAATAAACAATAATTTTATTTTATTTTTAATTATTTTCCAAATATAACTGGCTTTATTTAAATTTTTTTAATTATTAATATATGGCTGGCTACCGATCTTATATTCCGACAGGAATACAACACATTTTTGGTGACATGTTTGAAAGCGTGCCCTCGGGAGATGCGATTTTTATGAAGGTGAGATATAATCCTTACATGTGTAAAGGATTACTCTAAATTTGCCACCTTTTGAGTTTCCTAAGGCAGAGTACGTCCCATCTCCGTGAACCTCTGACGTCATCAACCTCCCCTCTCACGTCGTTCGTCGTTTCGGTTTCTCAGCCAGTCGTCCGTTCTCCGTGTTTTGAAAATTTGAGGTGGTTGGAGGTGCTTAGTGTATCTGGATGTACGAAGCTGAAGAGGTGCTGGGAAGGCCACGCCCAGCTCGGACGTGTTCAGTTTCGGCGTTCTGCTATTGGAGGTTGCTTGCTGGAGGAGGTCCGTAGATCGGTTGAAGGACGCCGAGCGGATGATTTGGGCAGAGTGGGCGTGGTCGATGATCCAGCACTCATCATAACGACAGGAGAGAGGCTATGGCGAGAAGACTCAGGCTATGCTGGTAAAGATTAGAGGGACGCCCAATGTTCAAGAGGAATTGGACAATTTGATCTAGGCAAGCGAAGCTTCCAAGATGGTGAAGCATCCGTTCCGCAATATTTTGCAGAGGAAATATCGTTCTCACCTGGTATGGCCATTGCCATTCCTTTCTTCCAGCAGTTGACAGGGATCAATGCTATCATGTTTTATGCTCCCGTTCTCTTTAAGACGATCGGTTTTTGTTCCAATGCTTCTTTGTTGTCTGTTGTGATTACTAGGCTTGTGAATGTGGTCGTCACGACAGTATCGATTTTCATTTTTGACAGGATTGGAAGAAAGATTCTTTTCATGGACGGAGGAGTTCAAATGTTCTTCTCTCAGGCAAGTGCTTTTTGTTTAATTTAACTGATTGATTCTGGGCCTCTATGAGTATGTTTCTCAGTGCTTAATAGATGGGTCTGTCACTATTGATTCTGGGCCTCTATAAGTATGTTTCTTAGTGGTTAATAGATGGATCTGTCATTTGTTTGAAAAATAATTCTTGTTTTTTTAAGTTTAAGAAATATATCCAACTTACTAGTAGATCTGGTCTTGACAAGTAATTTATTTTTTCAGATCCCCATAGCAATAGTTATAGATCTGGTCTTGACGAAGAATATACCCATTGAAGATATGGGCATGTTTTGGAAGCGACATTGGTTCTGGAAATATTATGTAGAGCACGACAACGAAGCCAAAGATACGGAAATGGCCAAGGGCGGCAGTAAAAGATATGTGTTTATACTTCCCAGTTTTTATAGTCTATTATTCATATGCAGTGCCAATCACATCGCGGTCTGCAATGTGTATTTCATTTATTGGTTTGTAAGGTATTTGATTCCTCTGGTTAACGATAAAAAAACGTTTATTTCTCAGCAATTTTTGGTCGATTTATAATTATTTAATGGTCAGTTTTGTCTCCGTTATGGATTTGAAAATTATAAGACTTGTTCGAAATTTCTGGATCCCTAGATTCTCGGAAATATATGAAAAAACAACTTAATTTATATATCTTTCCATTGCTCTCACTGCGTCAGCGTCAGCTATTATTGAAACTTTCTAGCACCCATATCGGGTGTGGAAAATAACTGAAGTAATAATTATGACATATTTAAAACGTTTGAGATAGCAATCAAGTTGGCGTACAGAGAAGTCGAGTATCTGTTGACTTGTTAATTGAGCAAAATAACAATTTTGTTGAGCTCGAGCAAAATAATTATTTGGATCAGTCGTGCTTCCATAGGGTAATTTCAAAAGCTCATCATACCCTTAATAAAGATTAATGGCATCTGATTTCATAAGAGAATTTCAAAAGCTCATCATACCCTTAATAAAGATTAATGGCAACTGATTTTATAGCAGGGATGCCAGACAGTAAGCCCGGCCCGTGAAGATCAATGGCTGTTGATTTGATCCAAGGGATGGTGTCTTTTCATGGCATAAAAATTGGTATTGTGCAATGGAATTGGGGCAGCCCTTACTATTCCACGGAGACAAAAATGATACGCGTAAGGCATGGTGTGATTTCATATAAAGCTAAATATAACTTGATGTTTACTACACACTAATGCTATCAATGTGATTTATAAAATTAAAATCTGCTTACTTTCTATTATAGAATTTATTGGCTTACAATTTTACTGGGCAGTGTGTGGTCACTTTTCAAATCACATCTTCCAAAAAGTATCCAATAAAATCCTTGCCTGAGAGGTAAAAGTTAAAGTCCATAACTCTGCATTTGTCAGGCTTTGAGAGAAAGCAACTCTCCACCAAAAACTAAGAGCACATTTTTCAATTCCTTTTTAATTGATAAATGTTTTCCATTAATAGGTGGATAGTGATGATCTCCATTCATTTTCACTTTATCATAGATAATGGACTTTGTAGATTTTTTTCATGTAAAACTAAAGATTTCAGTATCCACAACCACCATTATATTTTGGTTAATATTAAGAGAACTCTGAATTTTCATGTAAAAATAACTATTCTACTATCCACAACTACTATATTTTAGTATCCACAACCACTGTTATGCTTTATTTGGTTGAAGTATCATCAACATAAATCAGGGTTTATATAGGATATGATTTAAATCAATTTTAATAATAATAATAATTGATAAATCTAAAATGTTTATCTTACCTTTTAAATGTGAACCTATAAAAAATATATATGGAAGAATAAAAAAATTAACCTAAAATGAATGACAAATATAGACTAAAGAGAATAATCCACACTTACAAAGTCATTCACTTTAGTGTATACTTACAAAGTCATTCACTTTAGTGTATGCTTTGAACAAAGTTATTCTCAAAATAGGTTAACCTAATATAAATTTATGGTGTAAGTTTATTAATTTTAGTCTAATATATATAAATAACTAAATTAAATTTGAGAAAGGAGATATAAAAAGGATATATTTTTTCTAAATAATTTAATTATATTAAGATTTAATGGAAGGTGTTTAAAAAATAAAAAGAGAGAGATCTACATATAAATTTAACATTGACATTGATAATATTGATATTGGTAAAAGATTTTTGCTCATGGTGGGCTTAATAGGTCACAAGTTCAAATCTAGAGGGGGTAGGGTATGTATACCTTAGTAGAAGTTAGTAGTCAAAGGGGTACCTTGTCCCACAAACAAGGGGGTCTCATACACCAATTTGGTTTCTCACTTTAAAATTAGATTATTATTAGTTGTAGTAGTAAACGTGTATAAAGAAAGATTAAAATAATGATGATTTTACAAAAATATAAATATAAATTTGAATAAATGCCATTTTTAGAAAATTTGATCACATTGATTAGTGTATTTAACATAGGGTATTCAAATCCAGTATTTGTTAGCATGGAACTAGCCAAATGCCCAATAAAATTAGTTAGGTTAAAATGTTTAGATACTTTGCTAGACCCAATTAACCCATAAAGACAAACATGTTACAAGTAAAATTTAAATTTGGTTGGGAAAGATACCAAATTCTCCCACCCACACTAGACAAGAGTAACAATACTATTAAATAATTTATTTCACAATTATATATATATATATATATATATATATATATATATATATATATATATATATATATATTAGAGTGAATTCATATGACTAATGAGTGAAATTTTGACCTCTAAACAAAAGAGGAAAAGTTAAATTTCTCTCCTTATTAAAATTATAGTGGATATTTGTATTGTGTTAAGTGGATGAAGATAAAAATATAAAACAAATCAATTAATTATTTATTATTTTTTAAAGGTTCACTAAACTAACAAGTATTATAAACATCAATTTGATTGCATAATTTCCATACAATCAATCAAAAACATTTACACGTACTAAAAACAACTTTATATAATATAGACATTTACATATTAATAATTAAGATGGTTTTCATTAAATTTAATTAATAACTTTTATCAAGATTGGATCATTATATTATTTTTCATCTACCATTATGCTTTCAGAGTGGAAAAAATTGGAGGAACCCACTTGCAGGGTAATTTTAATGGTAGGTCCCAGTTTGAAAAATTGGGGTTTGAAACCTTCTAGAGCCATTTTGAGACATAAAACAAAAATTTTTGGGGTCAAAACTTTCTTGGAATTAGCTCAGACACCTTGATGCTATTCTACACATCCAAACCTTTCCAATGATGAAAAAAACACATGGATCAAAGCTCGTATGCAAAAGTTGTGTCTCTTGCAAGTTGATCTACTGTGTTGAACACCATGGTACAAGTGGATGTCACGTAAACCCCCATTACTCATGAATTTGGGGCTAGCCATGTATGGAATTTCAAGAATATTCTAGAAGGTCGAAAATCTTAGCACAATTGAGGGTTGAGGAAGTCAAAACCCTACCCCTAGATGGTTATTCAACGATGTTAAATACTAGGCCACTAGGAGGAGAAGGGATTCCATTATTTAGCATTGTAATTGTTCCATACTTGAGTAGAGCACCTAGGAGTGGTATTTTGAGAGCATAATAGAGGAAAATAGATTTTGTAGCATCCATGCAGGCCATGGTGTCCAAGGAAATTCCACAAAGAGTGTCTCTTTCTTTGTACTTGGATTTGAAGAAAAGAGAGTAGGATGACATTACCTTCTAGCTGAGTTTTCTCTTATATCAGGTTTGCCAAGTTATATCTTGTATTTATTTGTGGATGGTGTGTGAGTATTTATTTTTGTTTTCTATTTTAGAATTTTAGAGATTTAGTACATTTTAAACAGAACACTAATAATTAAAGAACCCGAGATCTTGTAACATCCCTCTCTTACGCGCACTGAGCAAAATTATTCTTTGAGGACACTTACTTGCAAGTGATCCAGATTATTATACTAGGGGTTGTTTGATTATGATTATGAGGCATTATGGATATGATGATACGTTATTTTGTTGTATTGACATAAACAAGTGCAATTGACTGGGTTCTCCATAATGTGCAGGACTTTGGACCTCGAGGATGCAGAGGCATCGATGAAACGCCTTGGACTCTGGATCAAGTCAGGGAGTGGACTGTTGGGTTGAATGTTGTTGATGTGACATATGTACATATGATTAGATGTTATCATGATTGATTATTATTACTGACATGATTCATTGATGGATGCAACCTGACCATGGCTTTTCGACTAGACTCGCATGTGGAGTAGAGGGGTCATGCACGACAACCAAAGGCTTTGAAGGAGATGTGTGGGAGAATCCCTGCCACAGCCTACTAACACTCTCGTCGTGGCTCGAACTGTAGGTTAACGATTACCTAGTTTGAGAAGACTCACGATGTCGTGAGGGAAAACTACGACAGTCGTTCACGATGATTCTAAGGGGCACACAATAAGGGAGGGGCATTATACCTTAGAGGCCCTTACTCTCCCACAATATCACCTGGTGGAGTATTGACTCCGAGGGTTTTTTACGTCTACCAAAGTCAAACAAGAGGTGAGTGACACCCTTGGAACATGTAGTGCATCCTTAAGGGCACGTCATGTAAGGAAAACGGAAAGAGGTGAGTGGCACCCTTGGAGCACATAGTGCATCCTGAAGGGCACGTCGCGCTAGGAAAACAGAAGGATGCGAGTGACACCCTTGGAGAACCTAGTGTGTCATCAAGGGCATGTCGTGATTTTAACTAGTAAGTGAATAAACCTAGTCGGCCCTAAAATGAATGATGTGATAAGATTGAAAAACAATTTTTCCCTAATGAAAATGTCACCCAACGTAGAGAAATTAAAAGCTAGGTCTAGGTAGCACATGTGGTCAAAAAAATAAAATAATAATTAAACATGTAACAAGAAGGGGGGGTAAGAAATTCAAATTAATTAATTTAAATCAAATTGTAATCGAGGATTAAAATTTTAAAAAGAGAAACGGTTGTTTTATCTACATATGCTAATTTAATTTTTAGTTAAAAATAAAAGAGGGTAAATGGTTGTTTTATCTACACTTGCTAAATTACTTTTATTAAAGAGGAAAAAAGGTAAATCGTTGTTTTATCTACACTTGCTAAATTGATTTTTAGTTAAAATCAAAAAAAGAGGGAAACTTAAAAGAAATAGGAAAGTTAAGGAAAAAGGGGAAACATAAAGAAAAGGGGAAACATAAAGAAAAAATTGAATGTCTAACTTAGTAAGGAATCTTGCCTTGGGAACTTCCTATTTTTGAACTCAACAAAGAATTAAGTAAGGCGTAACTCATTAAGATTTGTAAGGGAATATTGGGACACCAAAGAGCATTTTTAGGAATGCCTTTAGGTGGGTGAGGGAAATAGGAATATTTAATTAATTAATAAAAAATGATTTTCTGGTGCAACTAGGGGATGGGTGATATGTGTACGGGAAGGTTTTTCCTAATTAAAATTTATGAAAAAAGGATTTAATGAGAGTTTGAGAAACCAATTACTTAAAAGCTCTATAAAAAAGGATGGAGGAGGAGGAGTATGGATCTCATCTTTTTGTGTAACGTTACGCTGTTGAATTTTTCCTTGACTGAACTTTCTCTTGTGGGAGTTGGGATACCTAGCTCAGGTAATGAGTGGTAGCTCAACCTTGCAAGGCAAGATGGGTACTAGAAGTTCTTTGGTATTGTGTGTGTGTCCCCTTTGTGGCTCAGGGGGATAAGTGAGAAAAAGAGTACCCCTAGTGTTGGCTAGGAGGTACCAGTGAAATCACATCGGGTGGAAAGTGGGAGCTAGACAGAACGCGCACAGGAAAATAACTCTAGAACATTCGCATTTGGCTAAGGTACACCTGTTAAAGTTGTTACTTACAATGAAATTTAATTTACGTATGTTATTTTTTTTTCTTGGTTGAATATTTCATTGCCATGAGCTCTCTTGCACCTACCTTCCTATGGTATTGTAATCCCCTTATGTTTGTTGTATTCTAAATTGAATTCTCATGTCGAACCCAACTTCTGATTGCAATGACTTCTTTGCATTTGTTTTTTTGCTAATAGAAAGAAGAATTATGTTTTTATCTTCTGTCCATATTCCTTAAGTTATTAGTCAATGCCTTAGCAGTCGTCCAGGAGCCGAATCGACGGTTGTCACTATGGTGTTTAAAGACCTATAGATTCAAATGCCATGCTTTCCTGTTCCTGGATAATAAATGAAGTATATATTTTTTCCCAACTATCTATCCCTTACTTATCTCTATGCTTTTCTCTAATGATTAATCTCTAATCTTTGCGACTTCCTTGTGAACGAGTATCTCCGCCTCCTTGAATGTTTTTCTTTTCTTCTCTTTTTTAAGGGATTAACTTAGTTTTTCAAGGGATTTCGTGTATACGCCTTTAGCTTAACTCGAAGAATTGTATCGTCACATAACTAGTTTTGAATGTATAAGGGTTTCCTAAATCTATATTTTTAAAGATTGGTTTGATTCCATCTATATCCAATGTCGTTACTTCTCTGGACTTCTGGAGGCCTTATAATTTAAAAATCCAGTCGAGTCCTTGTTGCTCCCTTTTTTTTCAAATGGATATTGTATAAAAGTATTGTCATTCCAGTTATTGTTGTGGACACCTGCTGCACTTTAGATCTTCTAGGCAGTGTTGTTGTTTACCTGAATTACAATTGATTGGAGGCAAGTATTAATACATAGTTATCTTAAGAATGTAGATCTCAAATAGACAATACAAATATCTTTGCAACTAGTCAGTGAAAAGAACCCGATCTCTCAGAGTAACACAATCATTTGTTGAATTCCCTAAACATAGACCTCTCAGGTGCCATAGAGTTTGGTTAAATTCTAGGGGAATAAGCAAATATTATAATATCACCTCTACGTATTGGTCTATTTATTATTCCCTGCAAACAACCTTATTAATGTCTATGTTTTTAGTTTTTGATAATCCTCAGTAGAGAATGATAGTGATATGTCTGTGTTGATACTGGTAACTTTGCGTTTTAATGATCACTCTATGTTTGAATATCATTTGATTGTATGACTTGAACAACGATTTAATTTTATCACTGCGAATTTAATGTATACGAGTGTGACCACGAGTTTGATGTATACAGTGTGAGACTGAGTTATAATTGATGGTGTGTATCTGGTATACATTTTTGACAACAAGTTTGTATAAACCATGGTATTTACCCTACAATTTAACTTTATATGTCATTTTATTTATTATTATCATGCGATTAATTATGTGAATACACTATGCGGTTTACCCAGCCATTCCCTGCGGTTTTCATTACACAACGATATCACATTGTACAGGTCGATTTATATCACAACTCCGTGATATCGATTTATATCATGTGATTCATTTGTATATGTTATTCACACAACGATACATCACACGATATCATTATGATATTGATAATTTCATTTGCTTTGTTATTTAGACAATGATTATGCATGACAACTAGTATTTATATGGCAATGATTATATAAACAACTAATTATATGCAGGCAACGATTGTTTGCAGCCTGTATTTGACGTAGATAGTGCCTTTGTTTTATAGATTATATATATGGTGATTTTATTATATCGATTACTTAGATAGTGAATTTATTATATAGATCCTATCTGCATTCCATAGATAGCGATTTCATTTTAATTATTTCAGTTTTAAAAGACAGCAAGTTTATATTTAAATGATAGTGAATAAATGATTGCAATATATCCCTGTATTGATATAATGATAGAGATTTATAATGATAGCAATTTAATTACTGAAATACATTGATAGCGATTGAATGATTGAAATATATCCTAGTATATATCTCTTGCGATATTTATAATTGCAATATCATTGACTATGATTTACATACATGTTGATAGTGTTTATATGTTGGACAACGTTTATATATTGTGACAACATTCGTATGTTGGGCATCGTTTATTTGTTGTGACAACGGTTATATGTTGGACGACATTTATATATTGATATGTGATATTCATATGATGACAACAATGCTATAGTAGACAACAATATCATGTATTTAGACAACAACGTCGAATATTTAATAGACAACATAGTTCACTTATTAATGTTATGTAGTTCACTTATATTAATAGACAACATATATTTATTATGTTAAGTGCATATAGTAGTTCACTTTTTAATGCAAAAAAAAACAAGTATTTATTCCTTAAATGGTAAAGGAAGATCAATTTAAGGAATGTATGATGCATGTGGAATCGGGAGTTAAAGTGAGGTATGATTAGTTAAATATTAGATTCCTAGGTGCCTTTAACCATGTTGATGTATAATCTCATTGGAATTTAATGTGTTGTATGAATGTTATTCCTTACGTCTTGTTGTCTTGTCGATTGTTGTTTGGGTGATTGGGTAGAGTCCCCATGTTTTTGACAATTAGTTAGGTCTCCTAGTGTGAGGGATTTAACCTTGGTTAAAGGTCTAGATATGTTTTTTTGCACCATGGTTACGATCACACCTATCACCTTATGATGGAATGATTTATGATGAGGGGATCATTGCACACCTTGACAGATAAACGTGAAGGATAACCTGGTCAGAGGCTGTGCTTCCCGATGTGGGCGTTCGTTCGTTGTAGTGGATGTTGGTTCTTAGTCAGTAACGCCTTAATACGTCGTCTTTACGCACCTTAGAGGTTTCTATTTACTAGTCAATGAAGCCGTTGTGTCGGGTGGTTGATGTTGTCCTTTAGCTTATAGGCGTTTTCTTGCTTTTGCTGGGTGGGTAGTTGTTTTTACCTGTCTTTGATTATCGCATGTTTCAGCCAGTTGCATGATGTGCAAGTGTGTTGAGACGTTGTTGACTATTGCATGATTGTGTAATTTGTGTTCATCATCAAATCATGTTGATTAATTGTTTTCATTGATTTTCATCCTGCTTTAAAAAAAATTGCACTTGCTTTTATCGCATGTAGTTGTAATGATTGAGGTAGTTATTGTTAAGAACTATAATAGATCTACAAATATAATCACCAAAAATACTGAATACACAATAGATCCATAAAGAAAGATAGAAGAAACCACACTTTATTATTACCAAAACCCTTGAGGTAGGGAAACACCATACAATGGATCCTACTATGGAAGGGATCCTCTCCTGTTCACTTGCCTCTTCGAGGAGGATGCCCCTCGAAGAGGCAAGTGAACAGGATAGGATCCCTTCCATAATAGGATCCATTGTATGGTGTAGCCCTACCCTATGGGTTTGATAGTAATAAAGAAGATTTTGCATATTGTTCTTCTATATCTGTTGTGGTGCTTTTGTATTCAGTCTTTGGTTCTTAACAAGTGGTATCAGAGCACTTTCCTTGGCAGAAATTGTGGGTATTTTTTTTCCAGGGTAGAGACATATTTCAATGTCTTTAAGCCACAAAGATCTATCGTTACATGCATAAACCCATGGTCGAGGGATTCATACATGCAGGAAATACAAGTCGTTCTTAAGCGCACATCTGTTGGCCACCCTTGTAACCCTTGTTGGTACCCCTTCGAGTGGTAGTGCATCAGACAACACCTGTGTATGGATCATCCTAGATTTATTAAATCCCTCTTTAGATAAACCTATTAGCTGCCAAACTACTATAGTGTCACCAAGAACAACACTCGGGAATATACTCTCTAGTACCTGGGTAGTCGAGTAGTACGGCTAAGGGTATGGTCTATCCTCCTTAGTTAGTGCCCTGAGATATTGTGCAGAGTACTACTGTTAGACCCCGCACGTATATCAGAGAGCTATAGCACAAGGCAAACCCTTGTCTGTAGAACCCTTGAATACCTAACCCTTGGGGAACATAAACATAAACATAAACAAATTAAACTGGCAAGATCTATTGTCATGCACCTGTGTTTGGGTTGCTAAGTAAATACACATTTCTCTCTAGTTCAGAATTTGAGGATTTCAGCACTGCAGCATTCTTCAGACCAAAGTATAACCCTACAGCTATAAAAAAAAAAAAAAAATTCTAGAATTTTTTTCACCATTATTTGAGACCTATTCCATTAGACTCATCTCTTCTCCCTTATCACATTCATCCATATCATTTTTCTGCAAAAATTACTGACCCCACCCGTTCCCTTTTCAGTTCACCCATCGTCATGGCCCATAGCCATAGCCAAGAACTAGAGTCTCTCTTCAACACCTTGCAATCTGGTTTCCTTAAGACCCAACAAGAAGTGCAACAACTCAGTGCTACTATTTCCTCCCATTATGCATCCATAAATGCATATGTAAATGTAGTCGTGCAGTCTGCAATGGCGGAATTCAAACACAAACTGACCACCCATCTTGAATCTGTCTTTGCATCACTCTGCACCAAACTCAAGATCCCCACCAATGACTCTTTTCCTGATGCACATAAAAAGACTGAAGGTGAAACTTCTTCCCATTCCTTTCAACCCCATCACTTTCAACGGGACATACGCCTTCCGTGGGTGGATGTAACCAAATTTGATGGCTCGGACCCCACTGGTTGGGTCAGTCAAATGGAACATTATTTCTTTCTCTACAAAATTACAGATGACTTGGCCAAACTACGATATGGTGTTCTCCATCTAGATCAAGAACGTTGGCAATGGTGGCAATGGAGAAAAACTTCCCATCAAGGGTATATTGCTTGGACCCAATTTATGACTGAGATTTATGAACACTTTGAAACTATCACCAACCATTTGGGTCGTTTGACAAAATCGAAGCAATTAGGCACAGTAGAAGATTTCATAG
>JZKD02S1674814.1:460812-471794 GCA_000966675.3 Picea glauca
AGATTTCAATATTTTATTAGATTTGTTATGACAAACTATCCAATAAAATATCCATGACAATTTATAAATCAAATTTTAACTTATTTAATTTATTAACTACATTTATTATTATAAATAAATGATATACTATAAATAAATTAATATAACCAAATTTATTATCATCTCTTTCTTTTAACTTTATAGTATATTATAATTATAAATAAACAAGTATATAAATGTCTGGGTGAAATTACCACCAAAGTGTTTGAGAGTAGATAATATAATTATTAACATAACTCACAATAAGGTGTCTAAGACCCTCCAAACATAAGCATGCATGCATGCTACAGGAGTTTGTTATCACTACCTAATAATTGGGACTTGTAAGGTTTACTTTTATTATATTAAAAATTACAATCTAATGTTTTGGGTGTGATTATTGTATATTTATAATAAATGTTTAGTTGTTTGATATAAATAGTTTTGTTTAACTGTTTTTTGTTTTTTTTATTGAAATTTGGAGATAAATCACAATATATTGTTTAAATTGTATTTGTGAATGCATAAATGGATTCAGCGTTTTAAAAAATTTCGGGGAACTTAGATTATACAAATTTAACCATTTAAATATGAAGATTCAATAATTTCTCGCCGACAAAAAAAATCTCAGAAAAGAACAAAAAACATAGAATAGTTAGACTACGACTTATAGAAAGTATATGATTTTATTAGAGGTAGTTTCAATAATGGTTATAAAGGATTAATTTTTATTATTTAAGATGAAATTAATCTTTTATCTTAAAATAAGATTTAAAATTTCTTTTCATTGATTAAAAAATCTGTTTTCTGATAAATAAGAAACAACTAAGTAAACGCATGTAAACGAGATGAAATTATGCCCTCTTATAAACCACCAAATTATTTTAAGTAATATAATTTTACTTAAATTACATCATGAATCAACATGAAATCATGAATAAAAACTAATAATAATTAAATTATATAAATTTTATCACCCTTAAAAAAAAATTGTTTTATACAAATAAACTAAATCCCAAACTCAAATACATTTAATTCTTTATTACTTGTTATAAGGCAAGTATAATGGATTAGTTGGTATAAGGCAACCATACTGGATTGTAATACTTCTAAATCATAAAATATACACTTATACATCACATCTATTATCATCCAAATGACACCAAAATAACATTGTCTAAACTCCATTGGATGGACATTCCAAGGTGGCTACTTTCTAGCAAGGTGGCGACATGAAATCTGCCCACTCTCTTATGTGCGCATGGTAAGTAATCTCCTACCAATTACAATCCTTAAAATTGCAACATGCATATATTAAGTCTAGAAACACATCCATTTACATATTCCAAGTTTTCTCGGAATACTTACTTAACCTAGTATATTTTCTCTTAATTGTATTCTCCATTTAGTATTATGTAGTCCCTTCTAGATCGGATCAAAGTATCTCCCATTGGTTCGATACTTGATTTGTAACTAGTAGTCCGGTTCTTTACCAATGGGGGCCAAAGCTCTAGAAATAAAGGATGCAAGAATAGGTGACCTAAGGATAAATTACTAAATGAACTAAGGATTAATTACTAAATGAACTATAATAATTTACTAAATGAACTATAATAATTTCAAACGGTGGCGTATATGTGTGAACTCTTATTTACTATCATATTATTAGATATATTTTTTCTCTAGATTTCGAGAAGTGTTATTACATATAATTTTTCTCTACATTTCTAGAAGTGTTTGGTGTTGATTTTCTTTAAATTTTAGTTTTTTTTAAATAGAAACTGATAAATATTATATTAAAAAAAGTTCTAGAATAATTAAACAATAAGTATATGAAAAGTATTGAGATGAAATCTCATACAATGTTTTTTCTCTACATTTCGAGAAGTGTTTGGTGTTGATTCTCTTTAAATTTTAGATTTTTTTAAATAGAAATTGATAAATATTATATTAAAAATATTTGTAGCATAACTTATATAAAAAGTATTGAGATGAAATCTCATACAAAATTCATAGTTTTTAAAAAGTATAAAAGAAAGCTTTAAATGGTTTCAATTATTACATCTCATTTATCCTTGAAAGTATATTATTTAAAAAAAACATCCAATATTTTAATTACTTTGAAAAACATAGAAATTAACATGAAATATGATGGCTAATAATTTCCTTTTGATCTATATTGGAAGGAGGATAATTATGTTGTCAAATGTTCATATCATCTTTCAATTGGTGCACTATTTCTTTTTCCTTAAAGCATGCTTGAATTGAGTTAATTGACATTCTATGGTTTGAAGTTGTGGAATATGAATCTTTACTAAGGTTGATGAACATGTTCTGTAACATGTTACATTCTACTTTCAAAGTATCTATTTTTTCTTTTCTTCAACCAAGACACCCATAATTGTTGCATTTTATGAAGTGCAAAGATCATTTTTGTGCACCTTAGAAGTCACTAAGAAAAGAGAGGATCCATTGCATTGGATATAATCTCCATGCCTTTAAAGATCCTGATGGATCTCATGTGCTTCTCTATAATCAATTCTTTATAGGCCAAGAACATAGATGTTTGAATACTATAGAGTTAAAGTGGAGCCACTCTTACTAGGGAAAGACCTAAAACCAAGAAAAGGCTCCAAACTCCATAGACAAAATAACAATACTACTAGAACAAAGTGTTTCTACAAATTGCTAAAACCAAACTTTAAAATCCTAACACATCCAAACTCCAATAAACCCAAGGATTCATTTCCTAGACCTTTAGAGATCAAAGAACCCAAAGAATCATCTCCAGAACCTTTAGAGATCAGAGAACTATATGTGATTGGATTTGGGAATTGGTGAAGCTTGGTGTACTAGAGAGATAAATTCTAATAAAGGATAAATTCTCTAGTGAAAAATACTGCATAGAAACCACCCTTTGATGTATGGGCCAAGTTAAAATGATGGATTCTAGGAACTAGATCCAAAATAAAATCCGAGAACCAAATCACATTGATAATTATCGACTTGAAACACCCAAATGTTGAAGCCTTTAGACCAAATTTAACCTACCAAAGTTGAGAGAGAGTTTTAGAAAGTGAGTTCCAAGTCGATTGATGATGTTCCAAAAACCATTGTGAATTCCCTCCATTGACTTGTTCATTGTCGCACCTTGCCAATGAAGCACCACAATGAAGGATACAATAGACAAGATGAAGATAAATTCCAACATGTGAATGAGATGGGGTCACATCCTTTTATATCCCTTCGTCACACTTGAGGACCGATTTGTGCATTGTTGGAACATTGTTTATAAATGGTGAAAATACATGACTTTAGATTGGAACATTATAGACCGTAAGAGATTATGCGATGAAATTGCCCCCCATTTTCCTTCAAGACCCCTTGGATAAGAGAAAATGATTTGTTAGATAATAGATTATCTTGGTAATTAAATTCTCTTAGGACCTAAAAATATGAAACCATATTCAGGATGTTGGCCTTCTTGTTTACTTGAGCAATGATCAAACCCAATGCGTTATCAGAAATGGTTTATTTCATAAATAATGTTTTGCTAATTTGACATTCAAATCTCCTATGACAATCAATGATTTTATATTGGATTCATTTGCAAGTAGGAGACCTTGGAGAAGGGCATATGCCTCTGCTTGATTGTTTGTGGATACTCGTAAGCCCCATGCAAAGGTCATTTTCGATTTTCCTTCAGGGCAAAAAATGATCACTCACACCTACCACCCCTTAAGTTCAAGGTTTACTACCATCAATTTACCTCTCTATATATTTAAATATTAATTTATTATTTTCCTTTTTCAAATAATAATATTATATTTTTGTATTTCTTCACAATGTTAAAGAATAAAGCTAAGATAATAATATCTTTGTTAAAATACAAAACAAGTATAAATAAATTTCAAAACTCAACTCAATCATTAAAGATACCCTAAAATTATAAATATTTGAGATTAGATTTTAATGAAAACGTAAGATAAGATGTATGTAGGAAGAAAAAGCCTTAAAAAAAAAGTGGAAAGCAATCTTTCTACTACAAAATAAAGCATAAAAAAAAAGTTTAGGTTTGAAAAATGTTGAGTTTTCTTTTTCAAACACTCATAACCCTATTAATACTTTATGAATGTGAAGTATTGGGACCACACATATCTAGAAATAGATTAAACCAAGAGAAGAGAGTGAAAAATAACAATCTCTCTAACAGTAAAAACAACACCACTTATGAGATACTCGTACTTGAAACAAGGCTATACCCAATCAAATTTTAGGCACTAATCAAATTGATTTTATATAGAAAAAAAATGGCAACAATAGTTAGTGAATATATTTTAGTTAAATTTATGATCCAGGTGGATATTGGTGGCCATCCACCTTTTCCAACTCAATCAAAACAATTTTCTGACAATTTTGGCAATTTACTATTCTTAATAGTTTTTAAACTTCTTGGGCCATTTTGAGGGCCTAAATAATTTTTTTTCTGGATTGAGCTTCTCAATGATAGCCAAAGGATCAAATTGAGCCCCTAAAATGAATCTCCTTGATGACACCTTTTCAACGGGCTATTGTTTGCCTAAAACAGAGATCGTATGCAAAAGTTACAACCCTAGAAAGTTGATGTACAAACTTACCCAAACGGGTTGGCCCACATGAATTTTGGCGCTTCATCTGCTAGGGTTAGGTTTTTGGATGTCTAGAGTTTTTGACATTCCTATTTATTGTAAAAATATATTCAAAGCCTCATTGTAATCATCTTCTTGCAAATGAGTGCATCCGTCGCATCTCTTCTCAGAGATAATCCGCCACCATTCCAACAAGCTTGTTTTCTATTGCATTTTACAGTTTCATTTTATTTTCTTATTGAATAAAAAACCAATTTTACTATATCTATGTTATTCTTTGTTAAGCATATTTTAATAAATTGTATTCATTTCGTTATGCTCATAAAATATGGATCAGTGCTATCATAGCAGTCTGCTCCTTGTCTTCTTAATGCATGTCCCCAACAAGTTCAGGGTACAAAGAATTGGGTCTCGAGCTTGTTTCTCTTAAGGAAAAAATCTCTCGAATGCCCAAGCAACCTCTCATGGTAGGAGAAAATAAAGATGAAGGTACCGGAGATCCTTTCAAAATGTTTCTTGAGGAATCCCTCACACAACAGAGGAATGAGATTATGGATAGTTTCGTGCAAATCCTTCGGCGATTAGCAACACGCGACGTATCTTCCTCGAGTGGAGGGACCACCATCTTCAAGGTACAAATCAACTTCGATATTCCTATATTTGAAGGTCAGATAGACACAAATGTTGTAGACGAGTGGTCAAATCTACTAGAAGGGTATTTTTTTGTCCATAACTTTTCGAATAGAAAAAATATTACTTTTGCACTCCTCAAAGTTGTTCCCCATGTCAAATATTGGTGGGAAACTTTTTGTGAGAAAAAGGAAGCAGAGGAACCCTCATTATTTACAATCATGACCACCTGGAAATCCTTCAGGGATGCTATTAAGGAACAATACTACCCTGTTGGAAGTTATGATGACCTATATACCAAATGGACCAGACCGCATCATGAAAGAGACCAAGCAGTGCCAGAGTTCACAAATATCTTTCATACCTTGTGCACCAAGTGAGGTATCAAATATTCAGAGCGACATCTGGTGCTCAAGTATCCTAGTGCTCGGATGTTGATGTACTAACTTACCCAAATGGGGCCTACATGACTTTTGGTGCTTCATCTCCTAGGGATAGGTTTTTGGATGTCTAGGGTTTTTGACATTCCTATTTATTGTAAAAAGTCATTTAGAGCCTCATTGTAATCATCTTCTTATGAATGAGTACAACTTTCACATCTCATCTTAGAGATAAGCCACCACCATTTGTAATATTCCAGATATAAAAAAGTATGCAGAATAGAAATAAATAGCTAGAAATGGCAAAAGAATAACACCACGATAATACCAAAATGATAACAAAATAACACCAGAAATAACACTTTGATTATTGAGAGGAATGTTCACTTGCCTCTTCGAGTGGACAACCTCCAACAAAGCCGAGCTCTATTACAATAATATCCAAAACAAAAGTTATCATACCCTCGACTCCTATTTATACTAAATATGTCTATCAAAAGAACCATCTAGAGGAAGATCCTTCTAGAAGCGAAAGCTTCTATTAGGTCTTCTTACATTGGACTTATTATTCCTTATTTCTAGGCCTTATTAATAGTGACCTTTATTACATGCAAATATATTATTCTACCTACATGAGGGGTTAGGTCCCTAACACCATTCCAACAAACTTATTTTCCGCTGCATTTTACAGTTTCAGCTTATTTCCTTATTGAATAGAAAACCAATTTTATTGTATCTCTGTGTTAAGCATATTTTAATAATTTGTATTCATTTCGTTCTGCTCATAAAATCTGCATCAATTCAACCAAGATATGCTAAGCAAAGGAAGAAAACATAGAGCCAACAAGGCATAAAATTGTTTGAAAATTGAGTATAGAAGACTAAGTTGCTCAATGGATAAAAAGTTGTTCAAAGTCATGTGCAAGAATGCTACATAAAGTTGTTGAAAGTCATGTACAAGAATTCTACATGAAGAAGAAAATTAATGGAGAAAACATGCATAAAGAAAATAACAATACTACATAGACAAGTTCAACAAAAAAGGGGAGATCAAAGTGCAAAACTACTTGAAACTTAACAACCAATGGTGTCAAAAAAATGTAATAGCACAACTATGAACCAGATCACATACGTAAAGATGTGAAATATGACGACGGGAACAACATAAGAACTAGTGCGAGGATAAGTCATATAGTTCATTATATTTTATACAAAAAATTGAAAATCAACGAATTTAAAGTCGACAGTTTAAATTTGTCTAAATTGAACAAATATAAAACTAGTAGATTAAATTTGTCTCAATTCAATGAATATCATTGCGTTTAAATGAACATGAATGCAATCTTCCCTATTGCAAGTGAGACACCATTTAATAAATATGATTGATTGTGTGTCTTCTTGGAATGGTCATCGAATGGGATGCCCTTGAATGTGCTTTGCATTTGCAGGTGCTCTCCATCAAATGAATTCCCTTTTCATTTGTTGAAATATGTGTTCAATATTGGTTGTAATGGTTGTTGGAATAATTCTATGAAGGCCTCATCAGTGATCGTAATGGTTATCTCAATGTGTCTATGCACCACCCTTCTACAAAATGTATCTATGTGTTTATCTATTTAGTTCATTTATAGTCATATATAATTTAATTTCAACTTTTCTAATAAAATTATAGTGCATGTGCACACACAGACGCACACATATCTATTCTATTGAAATGTTATTAGGGAAATCCTAAAGGTGCTTCCTCAAATTTTGTGAATGACACCCAAGATAAATGTCTCTGGAATACAACAAGTACTCCTAATCTAGGAGGACTTATCGAGCTTGAACCCATGGCCTCCACCTTGAAATTTGTTGGTTCAAACCAATTGAGCTAATCCATCAAGCTATTACACACACACACACACACACACACACACACATAGTCCAATGGGTTAGCTCAACCAATTGTTGCCAATGTTTTTAGGCATTTGGCTAGTTCTATGCTAGCATGTGCCTAATTCAAATTCCTTGGATAAAGTGCACTAGCCTAGGCCAACATGTTTATCAGGAATTCATCACTAAATGTGACGAAACATCCCTTAAGAAATCCTTTTTATATCTCCTTTCCCAAATTTAATTTAGTTATTTATATATATTAAATTAAAATTAATAAACTTACACCATAAATTTATATTAGGTTAACCTTTTTGCAAAACAACTTTGTTCAAACCATACACTAAAGTGAATGATTTTGTAGGTGTGGACTATTCTCCTTAGCCTATATTCCTCAACATCTTAAGTTAATTTTTTCATTCTTCCATATATATGTTTTTTTTATAGGTTCAGATTTAGTGAGTGTGATATGTATTTTGAATTTTAACAGTGAAATAGTTATATTAGAAAAACTTCTTATCTCATGAAGAAAGGATTCTCATAATATCTGATTTATCATAACATTAGATTATTATTATTAAAATTGATTTAAATCATATCTTATATAAAACTTGATTTATGTTCATGATCCTTCAACCAAATAAAACATAATAGTGGTTGCGAGTACTAAAATATAGTGGGTGTGGGTACTAAAATATTTAGTTTTACTTGAAAATTCAGAGTTCTCTAATATTGACCAAAGTATAATGGTGGTTGCGGGTAGTTTAATTTTACATGAAAAAATCTACAAAGTTAATTATTTATGATCAAGTGAAAATGAATGGAGATCATCACTATCCACCTATTAATGGAAAACATTTACTCATAATTAAAAATTAATTGAAAAATATGCTCTTAGTGGTGGAGACTTGCTTTCCCTCAAGGCCCGACAAATGCAGAGTATGCAGAGTTATGGACTTTAATTTTTACCTTTCAGGCAAGTATTTTATTGGATACTTTTTGGAAGATGTGATTTGAAAAGTGACCACACATTGCCAAGTAAAATTGTAAGCCAATGAATTCTATAATAGAAAGTAAGCAGATTTTAATTTTATAAATCACATTGACAACATTAATGTGTAGTAAACATAAAGTTATATTTGAATCTTTATATGAAATCACACCATGCCCTACGAGTATCATTTTTGTTTCTGTGGAATAGTAAGGGCTGCCCCAATTCCATTCCACAATACCAATTTTTATATCATGAAAAGACACCATCCCTTGGATCAAATCAACAGCCATTGATCTTCACGAGCTTACTCTCTGGCATCCCTGGTATGAAATCAGCTGCCATTAATCTTTATTAAGGGTATGATGAGCTTTTGAAATTCTGGTATGAAATCAGCTGCCATTAATCTTTATTAAGGGTATGATGAGCTTTTGAAATTCTGGTATGAAATCAGCTGCCATTAATCTTAATTAAGGTAATTAAGGGTATGATGAGCTTTTGAAATAACCCTTTGGAAGCACGGCTCATCCAACTAATTATTTTGCTCGAGCTCAACAAAATTGTTATTTTGCTCAATTAACAAGTCAACAGATACTCGACTCCTCTGCACGCCAACTTGATTGATATCTCACCAAACGTTTTAAATATGTCATAATTATTATTTCAGTTATTTTCCAGACCCGATATGGGCGCTAGAAAGTTTCAATAATCGCTGATGCAGTGAGAGCAATGGAAAGATATATAAACTAGCACAGCTCAGTCAAAACTTCGTAGTAAAATTCACTCGACAGAACCGACTCCATAATTTGGAAACATGAACCGACGGGAACAGAAACGGCTTGGAGGTGGCCTGGAAGAGATAGTATGTTAAAAAAAGTGGCTAAATCACTTTGTAAAATAAGGTGGCCCAGAAAATGAAATGCTCCACTTTGTAATATAATTTTGGTAATCAGCTAGTCACTATAGCTATAGTAAATTTTAAATGTGATCAAGTAAAAGTAAAAAAATAAACATGTAAACTAATGTCTTTATAATAGTGAGGAAGTTAGCGGTTGAAATCTCAATCATTAATTTTTTGAGATGACAAAGAATATTCCATCAATATTTAATCTTGTACATACAAAACTGATTAACCACTAAAAACCTATTAAATATACCCATTATCAATAGATATATGTCTCTCAACTTAGTTAAATTGTTTTTTCATATATTTCCCAGAATTCCAGAAATTTCGAACAAGTCTTATAATTTTCAAATCCATAACAGAGACAAAATTGACCATTAAATAATTAAAATCCACCAAAAATTGCTGGCAAATAAACGTTTTTTTATCATTAACCAGAGGAATCAAATACCTTACAAACCAATAAGTGAAATACACATTGCAGACCGCATTGTGAGTGGCACTGCATATGAATAATAGACTATAAAAACTGGGAAGTATAAACATATATCATTTACTGCTGCCCTTGGCCATCTCCGTATCTTTGGCGTCGTTGTCATGCTCTACATAATATTTCCAGAACCAGTGTCGCTTCCAAACCATGCCCATCTTTTCAATGGGTATATTCTTCGTCAAGACCAGATCTAGTACTATTGCTACGGGGAGCTTAAAAAAAATTACTTTTCAAGACGAGATCTACTAGTAAGTCGGATATATTTCTCAAACTCAAAAAAAATATATATATTTTTCAAACTAATGACAGATAAATCTATTAACTACTAAGAAACATACTCATAGAGGCCCAGAATCAATAATGACAGACCCATCTATTAATCACTAAAACAGATACTCATAGAGGCCTAGAATCAATCAGTTAAATTAAACAAAAAGCACTTGCCTCAGAGAAGAACATTTGAACTCCTCCCTCCATGAACAGAAACCTTCTTCCAATCCTGTCAACACTGAAAATCATACTGTCGTGGTATATTCACAAGCCCAGTAATCACAGCAGACAACAAAGAAAGATTGGAACCAAAACCGATCGTCCTAAAGAGAACGGGAGCATAAAACATGATAACATTGATTTCTGTCAACTGCTGGAAGAAAGGAATGGCAATGGCCATAACCAGGTGAGGACGATATTTCGTCTGCAATATGTTATGGAACGGATGCTTCACAATCATGGAAGCTTCGCTCGCCTCGATAAAATTGTCGAATTCCTCTTGAACATTGGGCGTCCCTCTAATCTTTACCAGCATAGCCTGAGCTTTCTCGCGATCGCCGTTATGATGAGTGCTGGATCATCCGCCATGCCCACTCTACCAAAATTATCCGCTCAACGCTCTACGGGCCTCCTCCCGCAAGCCACCTCCAACAACAGAACGTTGAAACTGAACACGTCCGAGCTGGGCGTGGCCTTCCCAGCGCCTCTTCAGCTTCGCACATCCAGATACACTAAGCACCTCCAACCACCTCAAATTTTCAAAACCCGGCAGCTCTTTCAAGTCAAACAGTGG
>JZKD02S1674815.1:45768-62816 GCA_000966675.3 Picea glauca
AATCCTTGATGAGGAAAACTATTCTACTTGGAGAATAGAGATGAGATTACATTTGAATACAATGGGAGCATCGATTTGGAAGGAATCCATTGGCGGATCATTTCCTTTGAAGAACAAGTCAAAGTTTGCATCTCAAAGAGAAGGAAAGAAGAATGATGCATTGGCTCTCAATACCATTCTTAGTGGACTCTCAAGCCCTATCAAAGAAAGTATGGAAAAATGCACTTCCACCAAGGATATATGGCTAAATATAGAGGAGACATATCAAAGCAAGAAGGAGAAGAAAGACATTGAAGACAACGCCATCAAGACACATGAAGGTAAAGAATCTCCAAAAACTATTGGTTTCATTATTTCTAAAAGTGATGATGTTGGAAAAAAGGAAGATATTGAAGACATTTCAAATGAAGGCAAATAATCATATGATGATGTTGACAAAAGGAAATAACTTGAACACATTTCAAATGAAGGTAAAGAATCTAGACAAACCCTTGATTGCAATAATTCAAAATGTGATGATGTTGATTTTTTCTCTACAAGTGAAGAAGAAAGTCTAGAAGTAGTTTGGATAAATCAATTGATTGTTATCCCATGAAAGAAGTAGATGAAAAATTATTGGAGCTTAAAGAGAAAGTTGAAAGAGGTATATATGAATATAGCAATGAACACTATTATATAAACTATAACTATCTTTCAGATAACACTAAAAAGTTTCTCAAGAAGAGTCAAAGGCACATCTTGAAGTTAAAAGAAATGCTCAAAGAACTAGAAGAAAGTAGTAAGACTCAATTAGAAGAAAAGGAAGAAGAGATCACAAGACTAAAGAATAAAAAAGAATATATGAAGGTAGATGATGAGATTAGAAAATTTTTTGAAACTATTGTCCATCTCAAGACCCAAATTGAAGAAGTCAAAAGGGTAGAGGAACTATTGAAGGATCAAATAAATGAAAAGGAAGAGTCATGTCATAAGTTAGAAGCTAAATCTGTTGACCTTATAAAGAAGATAGAGAAATCAAACAAATTCTTGAATAACTCAAGAATCTTGGATGAGATCTTGGAAAGTCAAAGATCACCATGTAATAAATCAATACTTGGATACAAAGAAGAAGATACACGTGCCAAAGAAAACACATCAGAGAAGCATGAGGTAAGTCATCAAAGAAGGAAGACATTGTTGAAAAACAACCATCTACACAAGGAAAGGAAAATTTCAAAAGAACAAAGCAAGGAAGACATCAAGAAGATATATTTGGGACACTAAAGCAAAGGTATGAAAGTATTTTTCATGGTCATTGTTATTCATGTAGTGAATATGGTCACAAATATTTTGAATGTAGATCTTATGAAAGGATATATAATGGAATATTTTATAACACCATGAGGTGTTGGAGATGTGATCACGTAGGACACATTGTTGTTTACTATAACACCATGAGATGCTACAACTATAGTGGATTTGGCCACAAATCCTAGGAGTGTTGGAACACAAAAAGAAATTCCATGATGAGGACTTCACATAGCATGGATTGAAGAAGGAATGAAGTAAGGAAGGGAGACATATTTGAAAAGATGGATGTTCAGAGCTCAAGTTCTAAGGAGCAGGGACATCTATAGAAATGGGTTAATATTATTTAAATGATAAAGTAAAGTGAAAAATTCAAGGTGGATTATTTCAATAATAAAGAGAAGTGACAAAATCAAGAAATGATAAAGTAAGGTGACAAAATCAAGAATGAATATTTAAATGATAAAGTATTGGAGAACTTTCTATTTATGGAAAGTGGTTAACCCTAAAATAAGAAAAATAGGTTAAGTGACCTAGAAATGGGTTGAGTGACCTAAAAATGGGTTAAGTGACCTAGATTATGACAGTATAAATAATATAGCAATGGTCTCTTTTAGATCATCCTTTTTGCGGATCAATGGAAAGCTTCTTGTGAGAATATCTTTCGGAGTATTGGTGGAGAGCTTCTTGTGAGAGTTTCTTGAGAATTTTTGGTACGGGACACTTGAGCATATTGAATATATATAGGTGAATGAGGTAAATAAAGGATATATAAGCTGAATTTCATAGGGAAGTTGAGGAAAAGAGGGTCGGAATTCAAGGGAGGAAAATTATTTTCATGATGCTTTCTAACGTATGTTATTTACAGGTCAACTCCCCATTTTTGTAATAATTTTTTTTCTAAAATTTTTCAGACTGTGATATTGATATTACATTGAGGAAACATATCCAAGTATCTTTGGTAAGAATTTCATATTGTGGGTCGTTGTATTTTTGGAGATACACTCCATCGAAAATAGGGTTTGTGGCTAGTCCTGAAACTAGTCTAAAACAAGTGTTTCGGGTAAAAATGTCATAACTTCTTCATAACAGATCAAAATTAAGTGATACAATTTGTGTTGGTTATATTAAAGTATTTAGTATGTTGTGTAACAGTTTCAGATAGATTCAACAAATATTCCATGCGGGGCACGTTCTACAAGGTCGCTCTCTAGAATAAGAGAAAATTTAGCAAGGTATGCCATTTTTGCTATAAATCCTTTTCTGAGAGGTCACACGTAGTGAAACCTAGAGTAATTTCATAAAATACACTGAAGAAAATTGTGTATCAGTTTCAAATATTTATTCATTACAGGTACAAATTTATGATTAGTTCAAGTTAGGGTTGTTGACTAATCCAAAACTACTCATGGTTGAGACAAGCAGTTGATGAGTTGGCACATGCATGAGGTGTATAGTTGATGATTTTGGTAGATAACGATGAGTCATTGTTGATGGATAGTTGACACATGATTTGTATATACTTGGTACATGGTTGGATGCACTTGTGTATGGTACAGGTTGATTACATGTTGTTTGGCACAGGTTGGTTCATGATTGATGTACTTGTCTATGGTACATATTGATATATGTTGAGGATTGTTGCCTCATCTCAGTCGGTGCTGAGAATGTAAGATGAGTATTTCATATAGAGATGGTGATCTTATAGAGTTTTAATCTATTTAGTTCTTGTTGAAAAACCCCGGATTGAAGTCCATAATAAAAAGAAAAATTGTACATACATCGTGTGTTCCTTGTGTTCATTATGTAGATGATTTGTTGATGATATATTGTTGATATATGTTTCTGATGTGTATTCACATATAACTGATTATTAATGACAACAATGAGTAATGAGTAAATGTCGAATGCTAACTAATGATTTTTGTGTAAGAGGGAAGTTTTGGGAAAAAGATCCCCACACTCATTCATCCCCCCCTCTAAGTGTGGTAGGTGTGTCCAACAAGATTCATATTCACACCTGATGTAGTGTATATATATGACATGCAAACCAATTCTAGGGTTTCTACTGGTGAGGTAAATCATCAATATAGACTCTACAGATTTTCTAAATTTATTGAACCAGATTCTGCATTACTGCTTACCCATGCTGATGAAAGTACTAGGATATGACACAAAAGGTTCACGAATTGAAATTTTAGATATATGAAATAGCTTAGAAAGAAGGGCATGGTTGATGGTCTATCTGATATCCACTTCTCCAAAGGAATTTGTGAGGGATTTGTTCTTGGAAAACATGCTCAAGAGAAATTTGACAAAGGAAAGACTCAAAAGGCTTCCTTTCCTTTAGATCTAATCCATAGTGACCTCATGAGCCCTTTTCCACATCCATAAATCAAAAATTGAAGGTACGTGCTCATTGTTTTTGATAATTTCTCGTGCTTCACATCAATTTTCTTTCTTAGGAAAAAATCAAAGGTCTTTCAACACCTCAAATATTTCAAATCCCTTGTTGAGACACAGTCAGGAAAGAAAATCAAAGTCCTATGAACAGATAATGGGGGGAGAGTATGTCAACCATGAGATACATAATATTTATCATGAGGTAGGGATTTAGTTGTAGCACACGGTTCCCTATACTTTGCAGCAAAAATGGAGTTGTTGAGTAGAAAAATAGATCTCTAAAAGAGATGGCATCTTGCATACTACATGCAAAGTCACTTCCATAGATATTATGGGATGAAGCACTTAATTGTGAAAAATACATCCGAAATAGATCTCCCCATAGATATGTCAAGGATAGGACCCCCTACGAGGCTTGGAGTGGCCTCAAACCGGAAGTGACCCACTTCCATATTTTAAGTTTTGTGCATGGGCCATGATTTAATCTAAGAAGATGAAGGCACTTGATCCACAGAGCACATAGTGTATCTTTTATGGATACCTTGACGGTTTGAAGGGATATAGACTCATCACTATTTCCTTAGACCAACTCATCATTGAGAAAATTTTCCAATTCAAGGAAAGTGTCTCGCATGTACCTCAACAACCACATGCAGACACTTTTTTTCTTCCACTTGTCAGAGATGATGAGCATACACATGCCGAATCTTGTTCATATGATGATTTTGATTCATAGTATTTATATGATCCCGATATCGATTTAGTATAGTTAGATGTTGATTCATTGCATTCAGATGTACTTGCAGATCCAAAGCCAGAGCGGAGGCCCAAGTGGGCCAATACTACTCTTCAGGATGCACGCGATCTTGTTGGGGATCCAACTAATACTAGGAGGATTCAATATGATTTCCAGGAGCCTCCTCTTGAACTAAATACCACTAAATTGATTCCACCCATGTATATTTTATTGGTTCAATATTCATATCCACAGTCCTATGGCAAGGCTGCTGGAAATTCCTTTTGGCAATCCGCCATGTAGGAGGAGTACAACTCCCTCCTTGAGAACCAGACTTGGGATATGGTTCCCCTCTCCTCAAGAAGGAACCTTTTCAGGTGCATATGGTTCTACGAAACCAATAGAGAAACACATGAACAAGTTAACATATACAAAGCCAGGATAGTTTCCAAAGGCTTTCAACAAGTGCATGACATTGACTATGATGAGACCCCCTCTCTAGTATCGAAGATGGATTCCATAGGTTAAGAACTTGCCATTGTGGAAACGGAGGGATGGGAAGTACATAAAATTCACATGAAGAATGCATTTCTTCACGACGATATCTCTAAGGAGATCTATATGGAGAAGCCCCAGGGATTTATGCAGGATTCATGTTTAGTCTGTGGGCTGAAGAAGTCTCATTATGGCCTAAAGGAGGACTCGAGGGCGTGGTATGCCAAAATAGACTCCTACCTATTGTCACAGAACCTTGTACATTGTAAGTTAGACATGAATGTTTACATGCTCAAGATGGATGCTTTACTTCTACTCCTACTTATGTATGTTGATGATTTTTTGATCATTGGTTTCTTTACTTCATCGATTGATGTTGTTAAGAGGATTCTACATGATAGGATCTTGATGAAAGACATGGGTTTGATACATTTTATCCTTGGAGTTGAGATTAGTGAGGATGCATCATGCATCAAACTATCTTAGGACAAGTATGCACGAGATCTCCTTGAGCAATTTCACATGACAAGCTACAAGTTTGACCTGACTCCTTTTCTATCAGGAGTTATACTTAAGGATGGTGGGGACACTTCACTGGTTGAAAACCCACTATACATAAATCTAGTGGAGAGCTTGTTGTATCTCACAAAGTCCATACCAGACCTCTCTTATGTAGTTTGACCAACCTCCAAGTTCATGCAGGAGCCACATGATTTACATTGGAAGGATGCAAAGTGTATCCTTCGATATGTATAGGACAATATCACCTTTGGTATTCACTATGCAACAAACTCTACATTGGAACTCATCGGGTTCACTGATTTTAACTAGACTGATGATAGCATTGATCACAAGTCCACATCTTGTTACTCACTCAGTCTTGGTTTTGGGTCTATTTGTTGGTCGAGCAATAAGAAGGATGCTATTGCTCTATCCTCAGCTGAGGCAGAGTATAGAGGGGTAGTTAACATAACCATTTTGGCTATGTGGCTCCTAGATTTTATCATTGAGTTTGGAATTCAGTTTCATCGATCGATCACCATTTGGTGTGAAAACGAGAGCACTCAGAAGTTCTGCACAGATCTAGTTCAGAGGTAGCGAATGAAGCACATCGAGATCCACATGCACTACATCCAATACTTAATACATTAGGGGATCATCAACTTGTGGTTATTTCCTTTAGTAGAACAAACTACATAAATATTCACCATGACCTTCACTGAGCATAAGTTCCATTCTCTGCCCAGGCATCTTGGAGTGAAGGAGATAGTTTCCTAGAAACTGTGAGTTCCTCTTTTTACATACATTGTACCTTGAGGGGGTTTTTTCCATGAGATTTTCCCTCTCTTCTCGTTTATTTTAGTGTATCTTTTGTATTTGGGTACCGATCATGGCCTCATTGCCGAGACCCATTCTTTATTTTCACCATATTAATGTTTAGTGGGGGTGTTGGAGATACTTCACACACATATATGATTTCTTTTTCCTAGGGTTTTCACTATGTTTATTAGTCATTATTCAATATCCTATAGTTTAGAGAGAATATTCCTCTAGGAGGATATTCTCTTTAGTTCACACTTTAGTTTGATCATTTGAGTAGACTCTAGATGCCACATTGGGATTATCAACATGAAGAATTGGGATGATCATTGAATAATGTGTGTTGTCTTTGTTATTATCACCATACTAGTGAATTACTCATGATTCCCTGATCTCCTACTCACTTCACTATTTTTTCGGTCAGTTAACTGAAGACTGATAGACTAGTTAACTCAGACTAGGTGGAAGTTCACTCCCGTAACTACCTAAGAGACTAGAGTATGTGGCAGTTTACTCTCGTAATTTCTAGTGTGTATCCATATCAGTCTAGAACACCACTATGATGCATTGGATTATCCTATAGTGAACATTAGTTGAGTTATACATAGTATATCATGTGTAAATTATCATTCATTCATTTGGTTAATGATAATTCTTTCATTCTTTCTTTCATGTTTCTTTCTTCTTATATTTTCTCTGCAAATTGTGTATGTCATTCGCTATCTAGATATTTTCTATTCTGGTTCAACACATTTACAATTATGGATTCGTGTATTGGAGGTATCTGAACATACTTCAACACTCATCACAAAATCTCTGACGAGGAGAAGATTCAAATTGCTAGGTTACAAATGGAAGGTGTTTCTCGGGCTTGGTTCGATACTCAACTGATTGGGATCCAACTCATTATGGATTTGTAGGAATCTTACTCATCTTATACTCCTCCTATTCCCACTTTGGAATCTCTCTCTCAAGTGCTCTTTAACATATTCTATCCTCTTAGCTATCATGAGAATATTTAGGATCATTGTTTGAATCTCTGCCAATTCTTAGGCTAGTTCGTGAAACAATACATTGAAATACTAACCATGCTCCACATCCAACCTCATATTCAAGAATCCGAAGAGGTACTCATAGTAAAGTTTAANCATCTACACAAGGAAAGGAAAATTTCAAAAGAACAAAGCAAGGAAGACATCAAGAAGATATATTTGGGACACTAAAGCAAAGGTATGAAAGTATTTTTCATGGTCATTGTTATTCATGTAGTGAATATGGTCACAAATATTTTGAATGTAGATCTTATGAAAGGATATATAATGGAATATTTTATAACACCATGAGGTGTTGGAGATGTGATCACGTAGGACACATTGTTGTTTACTATAACACCATGAGATGCTACAACCATAGTGGATTTAGCCAAAAATCCTAGGAGTGTTGGAACACAAGAAGAAATTCCATGATGAGGACTTCACATAGCATGGATTGAATAAGGAATGAAGTAAGGAAGGGAGACATATTTGAAAAGATGGATGGTCAGAGCTCAAGTTCTAAGGAGCAGGGACATCTATAGAAATGGGTTAATATTATTTAAATGATAAAGTAAAGTGAAAAATTCAAGGTGGATTATTTAAATAATAAAGAGAAGTGACAAAATCAAGAAATGATAAAGTAAGGTGACAAAATCAAGAATGAATATTTAAATGATAAAGTATTGGAGAACTTTCTACTTATGGAAAGTGGTTAACCCTAAAATAAGGAAAATAGGTTAAGTGACCTAGAAATGGGTTGAGTGACCTAAAAATGGGTTAAGTGACCTAGAGTATGAAAGTATACATAATATAGCAATGGTCTCTTTTAGATCATCCTTTTTGTGGATCAATGGAAAGCTTCTTGTGAGAATATCTTTTGGAGTATTGGTGGAGAGCTTCTTGTGAGAGTTTCTTGAGAATTTTTGGTACGGGACACTTGAGCATATTGAATATATATAGGTGAATGAGGTAACTAAAGGATATATAAGCTGAATTTCATAGCGAAGTTGACGAAAAGAGGGTCGGAATTCAAGGGAGGAAAATTATTTTCATGATGCTTTCTAACGTATGTTATTTACAGGTCAACTCCCCATTTTTGTAATAATTTTTTTTCTATAATGATTCAAACTGTGATATTGATATTACGTTGAGGAAACATATCCAAGTATATTTGGTAAGAATTTCATCTTGTGGGTCGTTGTATTTTTGGAGATACACTCCATCGAAAATAGGGTTTGTGGCTAGTCCTAAAACTAGTCTAAAACAAGTGTTTCGGGTAAAAATGTCATAACTTCTTCATAACAGATCAAAATTAAGTGATACAATTTGTGTTGGTTATATTATAGTATTTAGTATGTTGTGTAACAGTTTCAGATCGATTCAACAAATATTCCATGCGGGGCACGTTCTACAAGGTCGCTCTCTAGAATAAGAGAAAATTTAGCAAGGTATGCCATTTTTGCTATAAATCCTTTTTTGAGAGGTCACACGTAGTAAAACCTGAAGTAATTTCATAAAATACACTGAAGAACATTGCGTATCAGTTTCAAATATTTATTCATTACAGGTACAAATTTATGATTAGTTCAATTTAGGGTTGTTGACTAATCCAAAACTACTCATGGTTGAGACAAGCAGTTTATGAGTTGGCACATGCATGAGGTGTATAGTTGATGATTTTGGTAGATACTAATGAGTCATTGTTGATGGGTAGTTGACACATGATTTGTATATACTTGTTACATGGTTGGATGCACTTGTGTATGGTACAGGTTGATTACATGTTGTTTGGCACAGGTTGGTTCATGATTGATGTACTTGTCTATGGTACATATTGATATATGTTGAGGATTGTTGCCTCATCTCAGTCGGTGCTGAGAATGTAAGATGAGTATTTCATATAGAGATGGTGATCTTATAGAGTTTTAATCTATTTAGTTCTTGTTGAAAAACCCCGGATTGAAGTCCATAATAAAAAGAAAAATTGTACATACATCGTGTGTTCCTTGTGTTCATTATGTAGATGATTTGTTGATGATATATTGTTGATATATGTTTCTGATGTGTATTCACATATAACTGATTATTAATGACAACAATGAGTAATGAGTAAATGTCGAATGCTAACTAATGATTTTTGTGTAAGAGGGAAGTTTTGGGAAAAATATCCCCACACTCATTCATCCCCCCCTCTAAGTGTGGTAGGTGTGTCCAACAAGATTAATATTCACACCTGATGTAGTGTATATATATGACATGCAAACCAATTCTAGGGCTTCTACTGGTGAGGTAAATCATCAATATAGACTCTACAGATTTTCTAAATTTATTGAACCAGATTTTGCATTACTGCTTACCCATGCTGATGAAAGTACTAGGATATGACACAAAAGGTTCACAAATTGAAATTTTAGATATATGCAATAGCTTAGAAAGAAGGGAATGGTTGATGGTCTATCTGATATCCACTTCTCCAAAGGAATTTGTGAGGGATGTGTTCTTGGAAAACATGCTCAAGAGAAATTTGACAAAGGAAAGACTCAAAAGGCTTCCTTTCCTTTAGATTTGATCCATAGTGACCTCATGAGCCCTTTTCCACATCCATCAATCAAAAAATGAAGGTACGTGCTCATTGTTTTTGATAATTTATCGTGCTTCACATCAATTTTCTTTCTTAGGAGAAAATCAAAGGTCTTTCAACACCTCAAATATTTCAAATCCCTTGTTGAGACACAGTCAGGAAAGAAAATCAAAGTCCTATGAAAAGATAATGGGGGGAGAGTATGTCAACCATGAGATACATAATATTTATCATTAGGTAGGGATTTAGTTGCAGCACACGGTTCCCTATACTTCGCAGCAAAAATGGAGTTGTTGAGTGGAAAAATAGATCTCTAAAAGAGATGGCATCTTGCATACTACATGCAAAGTCACTTCCATAGATATTATGGGATGAAGCACTTAATTGTGAAAAATACATCCGAAATAGATCTCCCCATAGATATGTCAAGGATAGGACCCCCTACGAGGCTTGGAGTGGCCTCAAACCGGAAGTGACCCACTTCCATATTTTAAGTTTTGTGCATGGGCCATGATTTAATCTAAGAAGATGAAGGCACTTGATCCACAGAGCACATAGTGTATCTTTTATGGATACCTTGACGGTTTGAAGGGATATAGACTCATCACTATTTCCTTAGACCAACTCATCATTGAGAAAATTTTCCAATTCAAGGAAAGTGTCTCGCATGTACCTCAACAACCACATGCAGACACTTTTTTTCTTCCACTTGTCAGAGATGATGAGCATACACATGCCGAATCTTGTTCATATGATGATTTTGATTCATAGTATTTATATGATCCCGATATCGATTTAGTATAGTTAGATGTTGATTCATTGCATTCAGATGTACTTGCAGATCCAAAGCCAGAGCGGAGGCCCAAGTGGGCCAATACTACTCTTCAGGATGCACGCGATCTTGTTGGGGATCCAACTAATACTAGGAGGATTCAATATGATTTCCAGGAGCCTCCTCTTGAACTAAATACCACTAAATTGATTCCACCCATGTATATTTTATTGGTTCAATATTCATATCCACAGTCCTATGGCAAGGCTGCTGGAAATTCCTTTTGGCAATCCGCCATGTAGGAGGAGTACAACTCCCTCCTTGAGAACCAGACTTGGGATATGGTTCCCCTCTCCTCAAGAAGGAACCTTTTCAGGTGCATATGGTTCTACGAAACCAATAGAGAAACACATGAACAAGTTAACATATACAAAGCCAGGATAGTTTCCAAAGGCTTTCAACAAGTGCATGACATTGACTATGATGAGACCCCCTCTCTAGTATCGAAGATGGATTCCATAGGTTAAGAACTTGCCATTGTGGAAACGGAGGGATGGGAAGTACATAAAATTCACATGAAGAATGCATTTCTTCACGACGATATCTCTAAGGAGATCTATATGGAGAAGCCCCAGGGATTTATGCAGGATTCATGTTTAGTCTGTGGGCTGAAGAAGTCTCATTATGGCCTAAAGGAGGACTCGAGGGCGTGGTATGCCAAAATAGACTCCTACCTATTGTCACAGAACCTTGTACATTGTAAGTTAGACATGAATGTTTACATGCTCAAGATGGATGCTTTACTTCTACTCCTACTTATGTATGTTGATGATTTTTTGATCATTGGTTTCTTTACTTCATCGATTGATGTTGTTAAGAGGATTCTACATGATAGGATCTTGATGAAAGACATGGGTTTGATACATTTTATCCTTGGAGTTGAGATTAGTGAGGATGCATCATGCATCAAACTATCTTAGGACAAGTATGCACGAGATCTCCTTGAGCAATTTCACATGACAAGCTACAAGTTTGACCTGACTCCTTTTCTATCAGGAGTTATACTTAAGGATGGTGGGGACACTTCACTGGTTGAAAACCCACTATACATAAATCTAGTGGAGAGCTTGTTGTATCTCACAAAGTCCATACCAGACCTCTCTTATGTAGTTTGACCAACCTCCAAGTTCATGCAGGAGCCACATGATTTACATTGGAAGGATGCAAAGTGTATCCTTCGATATGTATAGGACAATATCACCTTTGGTATTCACTATGCAACAAACTCTACATTGGAACTCATCGGGTTCACTGATTTTAACTAGACTGATGATAGCATTGATCACAAGTCCACATCTTGTTACTCACTCAGTCTTGGTTTTGGGTCTATTTGTTGGTCGAGCAATAAGAAGGATGCTATTGCTCTATCCTCAGCTGAGGCAGAGTATAGAGGGGTAGTTAACATAACCATTTTGGCTATGTGGCTCCTAGATTTTATCATTGAGTTTGGAATTCAGTTTCATCGATCGATCACCATTTGGTGTGAAAACGAGAGCACTCAGAAGTTCTGCACAGATCTAGTTCAGAGGTAGCGAATGAAGCACATCGAGATCCACATGCACTACATCCAATACTTAATACATTAGGGGATCATCAACTTGTGGTTATTTCCTTTAGTAGAACAAACTACATAAATATTCACCATGACCTTCACTGAGCATAAGTTCCATTCTCTGCCCAGGCATCTTGGAGTGAAGGAGATAGTTTCCTAGAAACTGTGAGTTCCTCTTTTTACATACATTGTACCTTGAGGGGGTTTTTTCCATGAGATTTTCCCTCTCTTCTCGTTTATTTTAGTGTATCTTTTGTATTTGGGTACCGATCATGGCCTCATTGCCGAGACCCATTCTTTATTTTCACCATATTAATGTTTAGTGGGGGTGTTGGAGATACTTCACACACATATATGATTTCTTTTTCCTAGGGTTTTCACTATGTTTATTAGTCATTATTCAATATCCTATAGTTTAGAGAGAATATTCCTCTAGGAGGATATTCTCTTTAGTTCACACTTTAGTTTGATCATTTGAGTAGACTCTAGATGCCACATTGGGATTATCAACATGAAGAATTGGGATGATCATTGAATAATGTGTGTTGTCTTTGTTATTATCACCATACTAGTGAATTACTCATGATTCCCTGATCTCCTACTCACTTCACTATTTTTTCGGTCAGTTAACTGAAGACTGATAGACTAGTTAACTCAGACTAGGTGGAAGTTCACTCCCGTAACTACCTAAGAGACTAGAGTATGTGGCAGTTTACTCTCGTAATTTCTAGTGTGTATCCATATCAGTCTAGAACACCACTATGATGCATTGGATTATCCTATAGTGAACATTAGTTGAGTTATACATAGTATATCATGTGTAAATTATCATTCATTCATTTGGTTAATGATAATTCTTTCATTCTTTCTTTCATGTTTCTTTCTTCTTATATTTTCTCTGCAAATTGTGTATGTCATTCGCTATCTAGATATTTTCTATTCTGGTTCAACACATTTACAATTATGGATTCGTGTATTGGAGGTATCTGAACATACTTCAACACTCATCACAAAATCTCTGACGAGGAGAAGATTCAAATTGCTAGGTTACAAATGGAAGGTGTTTCTCGGGCTTGGTTCGATACTCAACTGATTGGGATCCAACTCATTATGGATTTGTAGGAATCTTACTCATCTTATACTCCTCCTATTCCCACTTTGGAATCTCTCTCTCAAGTGCTCTTTAACATATTCTATCCTCTTAGCTATCATGAGAATATTTAGGATCATTGTTTGAATCTCTGCCAATTCTTAGGCTAGTTCGTGAAACAATACATTGAAATACTAACCATGCTCCACATCCAACCTCATATTCAAGAATCCGAAGAGGTACTCATAGTAAAGTTTAATTGTGGTTTATTGATTTTTTTATGCAGGGAAATGGATATTTTTTACACTAGTTATTTGGATAAGGATTTCTCTCGCACTCTAGAAGTTGAGAGTAAGCTAGCCCCATGCTTGAAATCCCATCATTCTCATAATAAAACCTCCTCTTATACCTCCTCTCCAAAATATACCTCCTCCCCTATGTTGAAAAGTCAACAAGAAACATGTGTCTAATTTATTTTTCCCTTAAATAAATTGGACAATAAATATTAATCTATTATTTCATTCATAACTGAGTGAGTTGGATTTGAAACATAATTCTAAGTGTAGTTAAGTGAGTTAAGATCAATTGTACTAGTTGTAGCTAAACTTGCACTAGTGAGAGTTTAGTGAATTAATTATTCATTAATTCACAATCAGTGAACTCACATGCAACTGATGATTCACCACGGTTAACTACATGTATGTCGGATCCAATGGAGACCCAGTTGAGATAACAGGTGAAAGGAACAGTTTGGCTATCAGTTGTGACTTCATCACACATGCAGTGAATATGCTTACGAGCATGTGCAAACTAGGTAATTTGTATGATCATTGTGAGAATTCGAATTGCAGACATTGTGCAGAGGAGGCAGGTTGTCTGGACACAAAGAATTGGCACATGTATTTGTTGATTTGTGTATGACAGTGTGAGACGATTGTATTTTACTGAGAGCTCTTGGATTATAGTTTTATATGAGATTGTTTCATGATTCATGATATACATAATATATGATAGTGGGGGTTTTAGCTTTATGCTTTCCTGGTAAAACTTCTGTGTTATGTGTTATTGATATTTCACTTTGTGATTGTGGTTGTGATCGTGGTTTAATTTTCCGCAAGAATAATAGTAGAAGAGATTATGTATTTAAAAGTGGCGTAAAATTGTTAGATCAGGAGAATCGCGGGAATACATTTAGTCTATCATAATTTCTACATGGTATCAGAGCCACGGAGGCCACGGAGCCATGGAAAGTGAGGTGCAAAAATTGTTTCATTCTCGCAAGTCCCGTCTCTAGCAGAGTGCAAACTTTAGTATTGTAGACTACTCATAGTTCTCAAAGAAGAAATTATTGCACCTTAGATAAAGGAGAGGTGCGAACATCCCTGAGTATTCTCACAGGCTGATCAAGGGAGAGGTACGAACTCCCCTCACCCTATAGTGCATTACAATGTGAACCTTCCAGTCAAGTTCACAGGCTATACACTAGGAGGGTGTGAAGTTCCCAGGCTAGTTCACAGGCTATACACCGGCAGGGTGTGAACTTCCCTCAGGATACTCTCAGGTGGGGTGCCAACCTCCCAGGGAAAGAGGGATTGTAGCAGTTGACTTTTGGTGGTTGGATAACATTCGAATTTGCAATAATTTCTTAGTGCAACAATTGATTCAAGATCGAAATGTCTTTCAATGGATTAAGACTGGAGTATGCACTCAAGGGCAGCTCAAACTACATTGCTTGGAAGGACAGGATGGAAGAAGTGCTCGAAGACAATGGCTTGAAGGATTACATTGATAGATATGTTCCTAAGCCGGATGCGATAGACACTGCAAATCTTGATGCATGGCAAAATAAAGTGGCAAAGGCAAGGAGGATTTTATTGGAGGGAGTACGAGACCACATTGTCTCAAGTCTCCATGGGAAAAACACACCACATGCAATGCGTAAGGTTTTGATGGATCTGTTCCAAAACAGTAGAGACCATAGGAAATTGGTGCTCAAAGATAAACTCAGGAAGATCAAGATGGTGAAGGATGACACCATTCCAAAATATCTCACAAAGTTTGTCTAATGTCGGGATGAGCTTGGAAGTGTGGGAATAACAGTCGTTGTTGATGATTTGGTGAGCTTGGTGCTCCTAGGACTTCCCAAGAGTTGGCACAATTATCAAGACTCTGTGAACGGAAGGGAAAAATTGCCAGATTGGGAATGACTATGGTCGGATCTAGTGCAGGAGGAGTTCAAGCGGAACACCAGAGATGGATCTTCATCAAAGCGTGATGATGAAGAGGATTGTTCTTTAACTTCCAAGGCAAGGAAAGGGAAAGGGAAGAAATTCCAATCAAAATCCGAGTCTAAAGTCAAGAAGCTAGATTTGTCCAAAGTGAAGTGTTTTCGTTGTCACAAACATGGGCATCTCACTACTAACTGTCCGCAGAAGAAGAAGAACAAGACAGTTGCTGAAGCTGCAACTAGTGAGGCTCTTGTCTCATAATTTGAGCTTGACTTCGCTTTGGTTGTATGCATGGCTTTAAGTGCATCGGGATCATTGTGGTATTTGGATAGTGGCGCTTCCTTCCACATGATGGGAGATAAAGAGTATTTCATTGATTTGGAGGAGAAATATCTCAGAATGCATATAGATATGGGTGATGATGGACGATACAGTGTGACTGGTATTGGTACCATTACCTTTCAGAGGGAGTTAGGTAAACCATTTCAATTGAAAAATGTTATGCATGTTCCAGGTATGAAGAAAAACCTAGTCTCAGTTGTAGTGTTGGAGGATAGTGTCTATGATGTTGTTTTTAGCAGTGGAAAAGCCTACCTATGACACAAAGCAACAAGTAAAGTCAAGAAGATAGGGATTCAAGTTAAGAATCTCTACATGTTGGAGGTAGATGGTTGCAGTTCCATGATAGGCAAGGCATAAAAGGTGGTAAGATGGGATGAGGGTGAATTATGGCATAGGCGATTGGGCCATATTCATCATGGAGCCTTGAAGATCATGCAAAAAATATCAACTAGACTTCCAAGGGGAACACTTTCTTAGTTAGATCGGTGAAAGTGGTGCACCTTGGGGAAGTATGCAAGGTCCCTCTTTTATGAAAAGGAGAACCGTGCTTCAGTGATCCTGGAGAGAATTCACACGGACGTGTGTGGACCATTATCGGTTTCTTCAACAACAAAACACATGTATTATGTTATTTTTGTTGATGACTTTTGTCGTAAATGCTGGATATTCTTCATGCAGAAGAAGGATCAAACATTCTCAAAGTTTTGTGAGTTTAAAGCATTGGTGGAGAAAGAGTCGGGGAAGCAAGTGAAGGCTCTGAGCGATAATGGTGGAGAATACATCTCTAACGAATTCAAAGAATTCTGTAGCAGAGAAGGAATTCAAAGAGAACTCATAGTGCCTCATAACCCATAGCAAAATGGGGTTGCAGAGAGAAATAACAGAACGATCGTGGGTGCATCACGAGCGATGTTGCATGATCAGGGCCTAACAATGCATTTGTGGGTAGAAGCGTGAAATAATGTGGTTTATGTGAAGAATATTTGTCCTCATAGAGTACTTGGCATGAGTACACCTGAAGAAGATTTTACTAGTAAGAAACCTAATGTTTCTCATTTTAAAATTTTTGGCTCATCTGTTTATGTGCATGTGACCAAGGATTCCAAGAAGAAGCTGGAACCAACTGCTAAAGTTGGGATATTTGTGGG
>JZKD02S1674815.1:87632-130030 GCA_000966675.3 Picea glauca
CAATCATCACATAGAACCTGATAATGCTTCCTGAGACTTCTTCAATTTTTGCAATTCTTCAATTATTGGGGTACTCTGATCCTGTAGATCATATTACTCAATTTATTCTCTGAAACTCCAATTTTCACTCCTTGAATCCTCCCCAAAAATAGGTTATAGAAATAATGGTAGACTTTATTCAATTCCAATCTATTTAGGAGAGTGAACTTGCATAGAATGCCCCACGCTCAATAATTAACATCTGATTCTGAAACTACCACACACAAAACTAAAGTCTGTACTATTTCCAATGAAATTTGTCACACTTTATTTGGATTCTTGATGAACAAGTTATGCCTTTTTTACCCGAAACACATGTTTATTGACTAGCTTCAGGATAGGTCACAAACCCCATCTTCCACAGAGTGTATCTCCATAATTATAGTGAATCAAGAGATGATATTTTTACCAAAGGTACCTTTATATGTATTCTCAATACTATAGGGATTTCACCATATGAATCATTCTAGAAAAAAAGTTATAGCAAAAATTGTAAGATGACCTAAAAAATAACATACCTTAGAACACATCACCAAAAGACTTCATCCTCCCTTGAAATCTGGCCTTCTTTTCTTCTTATTTCCTCTAAAATTTGACTTGTATCAAATAAATGTATAATGATGTTTATTTATACCATTCATTTCACTTCATTTTAACATTAGGGAAGACCTGACACTTTCTTATTTTGTAATTCTTTTCTTTAATTATCTTCAGGGCCTACATGTACTTCCTTCTTCAATTCACTTTGTCATCTTCAAAAATTCATTTCTCCTCAACCATGAGGATCGACGTGACATGCCACATACCAGAAAAAACAAAATGATGTATACTATCCATCCATGGGTGTTGTATCTACATGTGCATTTTCCTTCATGTCCAAATACCTTCATCAATCTTGTAGTCCAAAACCCATGATTAGGGTTGACATCAATGGCAACAACCAATCTTCCAACAAAAGTCTAGAATGGTTATACTCCAATCGAACACTCATGCATTTAAACATTGTATTGTGCAATTCATATGCACCTAAGAGGCCTGATTTAAAGTTGAGGATCCAGTGATCCGCCCAATAATTAAAACTATCACTTTTAGTGATAGGTTGTTGATTTTTTGGATCGGTACCTGGGAACCCAATTTATCTATTCCAACCTCCCAGTGTTGCCCAATCAACTCGACAATGTTGTGAGGATCAGGGGGGAAATCATGAAGGTTGATTGGTTCCCCTCTCCTCAAGAGGCTAGTCAGGAAGTAAATGTCCTCAGTCATTGTATTCAACAACAACCCCTCGAGCATAAATTACTTTGCATATGGGTTCCAGTAATCCACCAAGGCATTCAATAGACTAGGTTGTGCCTGCATGATTGGAAACCACAATAATTTCCACAACCTACGTTGTTTTAATGTGGTGACAGTATTAGGGTCTTCCTCGACTATTATATCAATGTCCTCATGCTCCCTCTCTCTCCAATGAACATACATTATGCAAAATGACAAGTTCAAAGGAGAATTAAATATGTTTGAGGGTGTACGTGGGCTGTAATGGGAACAATTGTGTATGTACGCGGGAAGATTATTCTCTGCCCACATGCACACGTGGGTCGTGCTTAGACATCCTACCTACACACAGGGCAACCCTTTTTAAGGGTGTGCCCCCCCCAAAAAAAAAACTAAAAGAAATAGAAAAAGGAAGAATGGAAATGCAGGAGGGGCTAGTTTGTACTTACTTGGTCCAAGCAGAAGTTCGTTTCGTCCACTGAAGCTCGCAGAATCAACTTCTTTAACAAAGGGGTGTTTTTGGATTTTTGGTCAATTCTCAATTTGCAATGGTGATAATGAGGTGCCAACTTCTATTTATAGACCTTTTTGGCCCTTTTTGTTATTTTTTACCCCTTTTGTCATTTTTTCTAGCTTGAAAATCATATGACATGGTTCTTGAGTTTCTCATTGGATGTTATGATACACTTTAATTTTGGTTTGGAAAACGTTTTAGGAGTTGGGGAACTTTTAAGGTCCTCTAGTGAAAAGTCATTTTTCCAACTGTGTGCATTTAAGTTAGGATTCCACCCCTACTTTTTGCACTTTGTTGTCTTTTTTCTCTTTACCATAGGATCGATCCCATGGAATTGCAAAACGGAACCATCATTGCTACTCTAGAAGTTTTGTAATTTATTGGTAGATCCTACCTTTACATGGATGCCCTAGGTAAATCCTAGTTGCATTTTGGTGTCCATGCCATCGTTAATGAATTTGGGCTCTAGAGTCCTTTTAGTATTGTCTTGATTATGAGTTTGAGCCTTCACATGTCTGATATGTTATCACTTTTGGCCTCAGCCCCAGGACTCCCAAAACAAAAGGTCTTATTTTAAGCCCTTTTCAAACCCTCTAAACATGAAAATATTTATGAGTGATCTTGTTTCCCTTCACGCTCGTAAAACTCAAATTTGAAGGCACGTCTGTCCAACGGTAGTTTACCTCTTTTTTGGTTTGGATGGTCAATTGTATGAACAAAAGTATACTCTAGGAACTTCGGTTCACTAGAATAGTATTCTCGCGTATAAGTTTAACCTTGTTTCGGGCCCGAGGGACTAAATTTATAAAAAAGCAAGCCCCACGGAGTCCATAGTTAAGCTCTTTTCAGGCTCCCTAAAATTGAAAAGATCGTCGAGTGAGCTTGTTTGTTCACACTCGTTGAAATGGGCCAGAAGAACATCCCAACATAGTCCATAGTTAAGCTCTTTTCAGGCTCCTCAAAAGTGAAAATATCATCGGGTGACCTTGTTCTTTCACACTCGTTAATTGGTTCAGAAAAATATCTACTAGAATGATTTTACCCCTTTTTTCAGCCTATATATTAAGGAGGAAAAAGGTACACCTCGGGAGATTCATCTCACTGGGAGAGTTCTCCTAGGTAAATTTTACTTTTTCGGGCCAAGGAGACTAAATCTAGAAAAAGACTGCAAGTCCATAGTTAATCTCTTTTCAAACTCCTTAAAATTGAAAATATTGTCGAGTGATCTTGTCTTTGTCACACTCATTAAAATGGTTTTTAATAGACGTATTTTCAGTACTATTTTATCCCTTTTTCGAACCGACTAGACTATCTTCAAAAAAGGTACGCCAGCGGAGTCTTCTTTTATTCTTTTTTAGACTCTCTAAAAATAAAAAACCAATGATATTACCTTCTCTAGGCTTGTAAAAAATACATTGAAGGGGGTTTCATCATGTCTTTCTAATCATAAATGCATTCCTACATTTTTTGGCCTAATGTCGACTCCATGTTGCTTTCAACTGAACCTTCAAAGGATGACTTATACGCAAGCCTTGTAACAGTTTGCCTCTGTGATCTGACACCTTGACCCCTGGAGGAATTTTCTTGAGTGTCCTTTCCCTGCACATGTTTCCTTGTTATGAGAATTAGTGTGTTCTGTGCGCTTGGAACTAGTATGTTTGTGACATTTGTTCCTCCTTTGTAACGTAGCATTCTTTTATTTTTTTTCAAGATTCAAAATATTGAAAAAGACGAAAAAAAATCAAATATACCCCAAAAAGAGGATGGGAAAAGTAGTTTCCTTTTATGGCAGCACAATGAGTCACCCTTGGAAAAATCACATCCTTTCATTTTTTCATCAATATTTGGGATTTAATATGACCTTAGGAAGATGTTCTTGTAACATAGAGTTGTGTCCTCCTGCATTTGGTTATTCTTCCAAACACATGGAGAGTTTGTGTTGCCTCCTGCATCGTGAACTTATGTCAATGTCAGGTTGCATGAGTCATGCTATTGTCCAACGGAATTTTTAACCAACTTGAGTTGGCCTTTCTACAGTTTGTCTCTTGACCTCATGCCCAACCATCCCCAAAATTCCAATCAAGTCCTTGTTCGAAATAAATGAAGTTCTTTGTCTGATCATTGAAATCCTCTTGTCTATTCCCCGATGATTCGTCGAAGACCTCTGGGTAGTGAAGTTGTATACTCACATTACACTCATACCCAAGTTTTGAAGATCTTGAAGTCTTTTCGTGATCTCTGAATACCTCATCTCCAACCATCAGGCATCATTGGCTTATTGAATATGAATACTATACATGTATATCTTTGATTTTGAGATGTATATCCGTTGTGTATTGCTCATGGAAAAACTTTATATATAGTTATATGACATGGATCTGCAGTGTATTTGATTGGAAACCATGATTTATTTCATCCCGAGCATGGGTATGCCCACCTCAGTGAGACAATTGTTATTTTGCAGATGACACCTCCCAAACTCTGGTCCTAGGCTCACTCGATTTGTACGTTGGTAAATATTTGTAATGTATTTCGGACATCATATTCTCTTATGACCTCACACATTAGGGGGAATCTGTTACAACCCTAAATTGAAACAGATATCCATACCTGGCATCAAGCCATCTTACTTACTATTTTTTGCCAAGCCAATACTGAACAACTCCTCTTAAAAACTAAATTTTTTAAGATGGACATGCCCTACACCACTACTACCCTTGTATGTATGTTATCTGCACCACTATTGCTTGCATACGTACTCTAGTTGCACCATTACAACCCGCGTATACCCACAAAAGTTGCAATAAATAAAAATTTAAAATGGATTTGTTGCGATTACGAGATATTGGGTGGTTTCCTAACCAATTGACTGCCTATAGCCCGTCACCCAACAAAATAACCATCTTTTTAAAAAGAGGTGTTTGGGTCTCATTCCAAGGAGAAACATAGCAATAGTGAAACTCTGCCCATTTTTATTCCCCCCTTGCCCCAAGAATTTGTAGCCATATTCTGAGTTTTGAGCCAGAATTCCCTATTCTTGCGTTTTTCCTCATCCATAAGCCTATGCCCATTCTCTAAAGAGAAGGGTGACAGAAGAAGGATATGTGGAAGCAATTGGATCTTGGTGAAGAGGAGCCTAGGACCGGGCTTGAGGAGTAGTCTCCCATCTCATTTTGTAAGTAACTCTGTGAGATTAATATAAAGAAGTACTTTTTTCGTCATGCCATATGATGCATTGAATCTTCATGTTTGATTTACATTTTCTTATGACATCTAACCTACCAATTCATATATAGAATGCATGTTCGTAGTTTCCTGTTTTTCTTTTGGTGAATGCAGGTCATCCTTTGGAGGAGATTTGTAGTCAAGAAGCGATCGAACACAAAGGGATCGACACCAGACTTGGAGTTTAAGGTAATACTATCGGATCCCTATACTTCGTAATTTATGCATGAATGTAGGGTCTTGTCGAGATAGTTGTTAAAAGTAGGAGACTTTAGACAGTTAGCTCTTTCTTCACTTTAGAACCCTAGTGCAGTCCGTAGGGAGGTTTTCCCACTATAGCAACAACTGGATTTTATTTGTGAACGATGGGTTAACAACCCCTACTGTCTTCATTGATGGATTTGTTGGATTACTGAGAGGGGGGGTGAATCGGTAATAGAGTAATTTAATCCTTTTTAACCATATAATCCAAGTGTTATATCAATGTAGCATTATCATCCAATAACTACAGATTAAATAAGCAATGAACAAATGAACAATCATACACATACACAATACACCAGTGTTTTACGTGGAAACCAAAAGAGGGAGAAAACCACATAATTCTTTTCTTATATGTCTTGAAGAACGACATTCGTTGGAAGCACCAAATTCCTTTGTTTTTTAGCTGCAACTAGAAGGAGGCTCCAACCCCCTAGTTTCTCAGGCTTCAACCTGAGGGAAGCCCCAACTCCACAATTCTCTGGCTACAATCAAAAGGAGGATACAATGCCCTATGTTCTCTGGCTACAATCGAAAGGTGGCTATCACCACCTATGCTTTCCCCATCCAACCTCCCTTACATATAAGTAGAATGATGGAACCATTGTCACACTATCACTGTGAGATATACTTTTGTAAACCTATACCAATCAACCTGTACCAATAATCTGAACCATGCATCAACCATGCATCAACCTGTACCTCAACTTGTAATCAACCTATACCATAAACAAGTGAATCAACCATGCACCAACCTATAACAACCAATCTGTAATCAACCTGTACCATAAAAAAGTGCATCAACCATGCAACATGTACCTGAACCTGTACCATGAACAAGTGCATCAACCATGCACCAAACCTGTAAAAATAACATGTCACAACAACATGTCCAAACAACCTATCACAACAACCTATCTCATGAATATTATCAACCAAATTATATCTACTCACCAAGATCAATCACCAAGTCAAGTCTCAAATATGTGCATCAACCAAGCATAACACAACAACTTATAATCATCACCAAGATCAATATGTGCTTATAATAATATACCAATACAAGTATGCTACATCATCCATAAACCATGTGTCAACAATACTACTAACAATTGCTTCCAACCATGTACCAAGTATATACCAATCATGTATCAACTACTCATGAACTATGACTCATCAATATGTGCCAACATCATCAACTATACAACTCATGTATGTGCCAATTCATCAACTACTTGTCTCAACCATGTACCCAACATGTACCTCATCCAAAATCCCTCATCAATTTCATCATCCAAATATGATTTTTAACTTTATAATAGACCTGGTGTATATGATCACATACCTACAAACCTTCTTTAAAATTAACAACAAGAGACTAACATTTTCATCAAACTTTTCTTTAGTCTCACATGACTAGTTTTGGATTAGTCAACAATCCTAACTTGAAATAATCATAACTATGTACCTGTAATGAATAAAGATATGAAAATAATATACAATGTTCTTCAGTGTGTTTTATTCAATTCATCCACGTGTCKCTACTTAGAACCTCTCAGAAAACGAGTTATAGAAAAAATGACATACCTTGATGAATTCTGGCTTATTCTAKAGAGTGACCTTGTAGAGCGTGCCCCACATAGAATGTTTGTTGAATCGATGTGAAACTTTTACAAAGAATAATATAGACGATAMTCTAACAAAAACAATTTTTCTTACTGAATTTGGATCTTTTTTCAAGAATTTATGATGTTTTTACCCAAAACACCTGTTTTAGACTAGTTTCAGGACYAGCCACAAACCCTATTTTTCACAGAGTGTAACTCCAAAAATTTAACGGCCCACAAAATGAATTTTTTACCAAATATACTTGGATATGTTTCCTCAGCGGGATAACACTTTCATGGTCTGAATCATTCCATAAAAAAAATTATTTCGAAAATGGTGAGATGACCTGTAAATAACATACCTTAGAAAGCATCATCAAAATAATTTATCCTTCCTTGAATTCTGTCATTGTTTTATTCACCTTCCCTCTGAAATTCATCTTAGATATCCCTTGGTTACCTCATTCACCTATATATATTCAATATTCTCAAGTGTGATGTAAAATGGGAGAGCCTTGCCTCTTATTTATACTCTCCATCTTCTAGGTCACTTAACCCATTTCTAGGTCACTTAACCTATTTCTAGGTCACATATCCCATTTCTAGGTCAGTTAACCCATTTCTAGGTCAGTTGACCCATTTATAGGTCACTTAACAAATTTTACTCATTTTTAGGGTTAACCACTTTCCATAATTAGAAAGTTCTCCATTACTTTATCATTTAAATATTCCTCCTTGACTTTGTCACCTCACTTTATCATTTAAATAATCGTCTTTGATTTTGTCACTTAACTTTATTATTTCAATAATCCTTGTTGACTTTGTCACTTTACTTTATCATTTAAATAATAATTTCTTCTTTGCAATCTCTTTGACGTCTTTTACCTTTTGGGGCTTCAAGCCAACATATGAGGGTCCTCCAACTTCGTAAGGCCATAAATATTAAACCGTGAGGAGTTATGTGATGTTCCACATACCACCAGAAATGGCATGGAATGTACTATTCATATAGAATAGTATTTCCTTCAAATATATTAAAAATCATAACATTATACATGAAACAACCTTATTTTCATTACCCAAACCTTTGTGCTACCAGAATTCACTACCAGACTTTCTCCAAGTGTTGACATCAATCAATAAGGTTTGACATCAATATACAATATCACTCTCCAATGGTTGACATCAATGAAAATCAACAATCCATACCAACTGTCCATAAACCTAAGCCAATTGTCTGGTAATCTCCCCCTTTGGCATTGATGGCAACAATAACATTGAGGATAACACTTAGTCATAATAAAATTCATCCTTATACTCCTCATCAATGTTTCTATCTCTCCCCCTTTGACATCAATGGAAAAGGATATCTCCCTTTAGGGATTCTCCCCCTGTCGACATGCCTTTGATTTTTCTTTGGTTTTATAAGCCTCTAATTACTCTCTCTCCCTTTCATATGAATAATATCCCCCCCTTTGACAAAGGGTATCAATCTGAAGTCATATCGCTCATTATTCACTCGTGACAATTGCTCCCCTTGGAAACATGTCTCTATTCTCTCTCTCCAATCATTTACCTTTGCATCTGATAAATCTCTCCCCCTTTGTCCTATTTATGGTGATTTCTAGTGTACATATAAGACATATAATATAAGCATTCAAAAGCATTCATTTTGGAGTAGAAATTACTCCTAGTCTCTGGCAAAGATACTCAAGGGATTCCCATGGAAGCAGTTTTGTAAAGATGTATGCCACTTGTTCTTTTGTTCTCACATATTCAACTCTGATGTTGTTATCTACAACATATTCCTTTATAAAGTGATACTTGATTGGAATGTGCTTCATCTTGGAGTGCATCACCGGGTTTTTTGAGATACTAATGGCGCTTGTATTATCAATAGATTGGAATGGGGTCATCATACTCAAACTATATATCTATCAAAGTTTTTTTCATCCATAGAACCTGTTTACAACATGCTGCTGCTACAATATACTCTGCCTCGGTTGTATATAAGGATATTGATGACTGTTTCTTTCTTATCCAATATACTAAACACTCACCAAATTAGAATGATGCTCCACTGGTGCTTCATCGGTGATCAATGCAACCTGCTGAATCTGCATTTGTGTAAGAAAAAAGTGATAGATGCTTTCCTTTTGGATACCATAATCCAAACTCTTTTTCTCCTCTGTGATATTTGAAAATCATCTTCACAGCTAATACATGTGATTTCTTTGATTCTTCTTGAAATCGTGCCACCTGTCCAAATACCCGCATTACATATGGTATGGATGTTGTCACATATAGTAGGATACCAATCACTGACCTGTATTTCCTCTGATCTGTAGACTATGAATCATCATATTTTCTCAACTTCAATTGATTTGCATGGGAGTGATAACTCGTTTGCAATCTTCCATTACAGACCTCTTTAGCATTTCTCTGATATAATTGGTTTGAGAAATAAAAATTTGTTGGTTTCTTTGATGTATCTAAAGACCCAGAAAGAAGGATAGTTCTCTAATTAATGACATTTCAAATTCATTCTGCATATCCTTCACAAATTTCTTGCTAAACCTATCATTAGTACTTCCAAAAATAATATGTTCAACATAAATTTCCATTAATAAAATACTACCTTGAGTTACCTTGATGTAGAGGTTGTTGTTTGTGATTCCTTTCCATAGTTCATAGGGAGTTTTGTCATTGTTGTTTCCGAGCATTACTCTGCTTTGAATGTGAACTGTTGTATGCACTTCATGTGTCCAAAAAATATATGTCAATTTCGAATCCATTACAATTGTTAGATCCATTTCATGTGTAATTATCATGCATTATGATAATGTTCATTGTCTCTGAACCACTCTTTGAACCAATATATGAATCCATGATCTCATCCATACTGTCCAATAATTTACTTGCACAACTTTCCACAATGATGACCCATTTATCACTATACTATCATGAAGTCTTGATTAATCCATCAAATTGTACTTCTGCTAACTGATTGCTCTGAATATTTCTTCTCAAACTCTGCAAGATTCTCAAAGGATGGTTCTTTGGTCTATCATAACTATCGCATAGACTCCCCCTGTCTAATATTCATATTACCTAGGAGTCTCTAAGCTGGATGGCTCAGAAAAATTCCTTCTCGGATGTGTATTCATCATCATCTTCATTGGTAGATTCATCATCATCTTGATTGGTAGATTCATTGTCTCTCTGAGCTCTAACTTCCTTCTTTTTGTCTATGGATTCATCTTGCACTACAGTGTCTGAAAGTATAATCTATTGAACGTGTTCCTTATTTACATGTCCTTCCTTTCTTTCAGTTATTTTCCAAACCTTTTTGTATCTGACATCTTTCTTTGTCTTTGTAGAATTTTATACATGTCGTTTTATTGCCAATATTGCGATCTTTGGTACCTAGTATTTGTTCAAATGTTCTTCCTATTTTCTTATCCATACTTTCTTATATCTGATATCAATATTCTCTTTCATAGAAGTATTGATCATGCTTATACAATCATTGTCTATGTGTCCATAGTTATGACATTTGTAACACTCAATGTTATGTGAGACCACATAGGAACTTATTTCTTGAACATTTTGTTTATAATCCCTACAATCTTCAACCTTATGTCCAAATTTAGTACAATAAAAACAATGACCATAAATTAAATTTTCATACCTCGGAGTGAATGATCTTCTTTGTGGCGTAGTCCTTCTGAATATTTTCCTTGATTGATCATGAACATTATTGAAGCTTCCTTGTGGCTTGAACATGGATGGTATCCTTGAATATGTATCTTCAATAGTCTTCTTAGATACTGGTTGACCATGATTCCTTCCTTTGAGTACTTCTAGATAACTCTTTCTATTTTCTTCATTCTTGTTTTCTAGCAACATAGAGTGCTTCTCTTCATTGTCTACAACTGATTTGGATGTTTCTGTCTCTTCAACGTTCTTGTTGAGCTTGAAAATTTTGACAACTTCTTGTTCAAGATTCTCAACCTCTTCTTCTTTCTTCATTATCTGAGACTTCACGACCTCTTATGTTCTCTTTTCTTCTTCAAGTTGGATTTTCAATGTAATTATTTCTTCTTCTACTCTTCTTTGTGCCTAACCAAACTCTTCCTGAAGTTGGCTTAAGTCATTGGTTCTTTCCTTGAGATGATCCATCAATATGTTTTCTCTTTTTTCTTCTTCTTCCTTTTCTGCTGCTATGTTGGTTTCGAAACATTTCTTTTGATATTCTAGAGTTTCTTCAATTATTCTGGCCTCTTCTAGTTGAGCTCTTAAATTCTTGATGACCTGCTAATATTTTTCAGAACCTTGAACACTTTCCTTTTTCTTCATGAATTCTTTCTTGGATTACTTCTTTTCTTTTCTTTATTTCCTTAGATATTTAATTTCACTGATCAATTTTTCTATGTAATCAAATTTTTCTTTTTCATACTCTTCCTCTTCTGAATCTGTCTGACATGATGCACATCTTTCTTCTTGTTTTGTATCTGCATCTTCTTTGTCATTTTTTAAATCTGTGATGGGTGAAGAATATATGTCATGTAACTTATCCAAATGTTCTTTGGTTGATGAAAATTTACCAACCTTTTCTCTTATCGGATTAGGTAATCCTTCCCAGATTAAATCCATTGTTATTTTTTTATTCTTATTCAACTCCTTCTTGGCTGCAGTCTTTTCCCTTTTTGAACTATCATATCTGGTAACAAGTGATAGCCAAATATAATGTCCCTGTGCCTATAAAATTACTTATTCCCTTCTTCTCCACATCTCATACTTAAAACCATTATGACCATTAAACATTTATACTCCATTCTAAAAATAATCCATGATCTCCTTTCAGTGGTTAAACTATTTCCTGAAAGAACCTCACTTTCATACCAATTGTTGCATTACTGAGAGGGTGGGTGAATTAGTAATAGAGAAATTTAATCCTTTTTAACCATATAATCCAAGTGTTATATCAACGTAGCATTATCATCCAATAAATTTAGAGTAAATAAACAATGAACAAATGAACAATCATACACATACATAGTCCACCAGTGTTTTACGTGGAAACCCAAAGTGGGAGAAAACCATTGAATGGTTTTTCTTATATTTCTTGAATAATTACATTCATTGGAAGCACCAACTTCCTTTGTTTTCTAGCTGCAATTGGAAGGAGGCTACAACCCCCTAGTTTCTCAGACTACAACCTCAGGGAAGCTTCAACTCACCAATTCCATGGCTAAAACTAGAAGGAGGCTACAACCCCCTATGTTCTCCAGCTACAACTAGAAGGTGGATACAACCACATGTCATTGCCCTATCCAACTACCCTTATGTATAAGTAGAATGATGGAACCATTGTCACACTATCACTGTGAGATATATTGTTGTAAATCTAGACCAAAAAACCTGTACCAATAACTTCAACCATGCATCAACCACAGATCAACCTATACCTCAACCTATAATCAACCTATACCATAAACAAGTGCATAAACCGTGCACCAACCTGTACCAACCAACCTTTAATGAACCTGTACCATAAAAAAATGCATCAACCATGCAAAAACCTGTACATCAACCTGTACCATGAGCAAGTTCATCAACCATGCACCAAACCTGTACAAATAACATTTCACAACAACCTATCCAAACAACATATCACAACAACCTATCTCATCAATATTATCAACCAAATTATATCTACTCACCAATATTAATCACCAAGACAACTCTCAAATATGTGTATCAACCAAGAATAACAAAACAACTTATAATCATCACCAAGATCAATATGTGCTTCTAATTATATACCAATACAAGTATGCTACATCATCCATAAATCATGTGTCAACAATACTACTAAAAAGTAACTCCAACCATGTACCAAGTATGTACCAATCATGTTTCAACTACTCATCAACTATGACTCAGCAATATGTACCAACATCCTCAACTATACACCTCATGTATGTGCCAACTCATCAACTACTTGTCTCAGCCATGTACCCAACATGTACCTCAACCAAAATCCCCCATCATCTTCATCATACAAATATGATTTGTAACTTTGTAATAGACCTGGTGTATATGATCACATACCTAGAAACCTTCCTTAACTTTAAAAACAAGAGACTAGCATTTTCATCAAACTTTTCTTTAGTCTCACATGACTAGTTTTGGATTAGTGAACAACCCTAACTTGCAATAATCATAACTATGTACCTATAATGAATAAATATCTAAAAATGATAAAAAATGTTCTTCAGTGTGTTTATTAAATTCATCCAGGTGTTACTACTTGGAACTTTCCATAAAAGGAGTTATAGAAAAAATGGCATACCTTGCTAAATTTTGGCTTATTCTAGAGAGTGACCTTGTAGAGCGTGCCCCACACGGAATATTTTTTGAATTGCTATGAACTTGTTACAAAGAATACTAAATATTATACTATAACCAACCCATTTTTTCTTACTTAATTTGGATCTGTTATTAATAAGTTATGACATTTTCACCCGAAACACTTGTTTCAGACTAGTTTCAGGACTAGCCAGAAACCCTATTTTCCACGGAGTGTAACTCCAAAAATACAACGACCCACAAGCTAAATTTTGTACCACATATAACTAGATATGTTTTCTCAATGGAATAGCAATTTCACAGTCTGAATCATTCTATAAAACAATTTATTTCGAAAATGGTGAGATGACCTGTAAATAACATACCTTAGAAAGCATCATCAAAAGAATTTATCCTTCGTTGAATTTTGACCTTCTTTTCTTCACCCTCCCTCTGAAATTCGTCTTAGATATCCCTTGGTTACCTCAATCACCTATAGATATTCAATATTCTCAAGTGTGATGTAAAATGAAAGAGCCTTGACTCTTATTTATACTCTCCATCTTCTAGGTCACTTAACCCAGTTGTAGGTCACTTAACCCATTTATAGGTCACTTAACCTATTTTCCTCATTTTTAAGGTTAACAACTTTCCATAATTAGAAATTTTTTCATTACTTTATCATTTAAATATTCCTCCTAGACTTTTTCACCTCACTTTATCATTTAAATAATCTTCTTTGATTTTTTCACTTCACTTTATTATTTAAATAATCCTTCTTGACTTTGTCACTTTACTTTATCATTTAAATAATAATTTCTTCTTTGCAAGATCTTTGACTTCCTTGACCTTTTGGGGCTTCAAGCCAAGATATGAGGGTCCTCCAACTTCATAAGTCCATCACTCTTGAATCGTGAGGAGTTATCTGATGTTCCACATACTACTAGAAAAGGCATGACATGTACTATCCATCTAGAATAGTCTTACCTTAAAATATATTAAAGCACATACCATTATACATGAAACAACCTTGGGTCCATTAGCCAAACCTTTGTGCTACCGCACTTCGCTACCAGACTTTCTCCAAGGGTTGAAATCAATCAATAAGGGTTGAAATCAATATGCAATATCACAGTCCAATGGTTGTCATCAATGACAACCAATAATCCATACCAACTATCCATCAACCTAAGCCAACTATATGACAGTATTAATGAATGATTGTTTAGTAATCATTTCTAGCACCAACAATTGTACCATTGAATAATGGATTAACCACCTTTACTTGTTCCCTTAAAATTATTAATGAATGTTTGATGTAGACGCTAAACTTCTTCCACCTATGGATTTTATGTCATGTATGATGGTATAGAAATTTTTTAAATTCTTGCACCTTAACTTAATATTGATCGACTATGTAATTAGTTCACTACTGCGCTCTAGATCTTGTGGATTCTCAATCCTTACATGTAGTTGATAATTTAGTCTTATTATATGTAATGTTGAATGATCCCTTAATTAATGGATGTAATTTAATGTGTTTGAAATTAAATGTTGATGGATGAGTACGTGATTAAGGTTGATGAATATTTTCGATCGGATAGCTTGTTGTGCCATGAAATATTTTATGGATTTACTCTTGCGCAATGATTGGCAACTAATTATGTTATCTTGTAATGGGATCGCACACATACTGTGTAATAATTGTAGTCTCATTTCTGATATCCATGTTGGGTTAAGTGCGCATTTGGAGTAAAACAAATGTTACCCTTACACCTGCAAATAAAATAAATTTCATTGCTCCCTCTATTGTGTCCTTACATGATTGGTCTAGGATTTAATTCTCTTATGCCTTGGAATTTTAACTTACATGTTTTGGTTATTAGAATTCTATGACGCCTTTATGATCTTTGGATGATGTGTCAGTAATGTCTATTTTAATTGTGGTGTGTAGTTCCTTAAAAAAAAAAAAATGTTTACCACTTGTATTCTCTCTTTTTTTGTCGTAGTGAATGGGATGGTACATATGGTAAATATAATAAAATAACATATCATCATAACCACAACATCATCATAATCCATAAGAGAAACAATCAATCATATAAGGAACTATATCACTTGCACGCAAGTGTCCTCAAAGAATAAGTCCAATCCAGTGTGCGTAAGAGCAGGATGTTACACTTGTTGACATGTAACTTGTGGGTTGAAGCCGACTTAGTTAATGGTGCACTTTTTTACATTTATAAAATTTTCTATATGCTTGGTTCAAATCCCCCCCCCACCCAAACTTTCAATGTTCAATAATGTTCTTTTTCATAAGTACATTGGTGTTCCATTTGACAAAAGTAATCTAAATATTATTCCAATCACACCTGTTACAAGAGGAAATCGGAAACAAATTCCTCTAACTATGGAATGGGCCCTTACTATACACAAATCAAAGGGCTTGACTTTATATCAGGCTACAATTGATATTGGTAAGAAAGAGCATAAGGGTTTGACCTTCACTTCCATATCAAGAGTGAAATCGATAGATGGTTTGCACATATCTCCACCTTTCTCTTTTCATCTTTATGCTAAGATGAAAAATATTTCTTATGTTACTATTAAGAAGAAAGAAGRGAAATGATTACAATACTTATTAATGTAACATCCCATGTAAATACTTTATCTCTTCATTGAATTCATGTGTTTTTTTCATTTTATGTTCATTCAAGTTACTATTCTTGTATTAATCATTTATTCACTTTATTTATTTGTTATATACCTTCGATATTTTTTTTTTTACTATTTCAATAACAATATCATCATTCTTTGTATTTATATATTTGTTTACTGCTAACCACTAACATTTAAAATATCATATATTACTACACATAACATGTTACACAGGAAAAAAAGGTTAAGATGCATGTAAAATGCATACATGCAATATTCTACACGTAATTTGGATTGCTAAACATTTTTGTTAGGAAGAAAAAATTGTGTTTTTCATATGCAATGTATACTTGTATTTCAATTCATAATTTCAACAACTGAAGATTTTTTTTTCCTTGTGTTACTGATATTTTTAGTCATCTATAGTAAATTACTTTATTTTTTCTAGTTTACATGTTCTGTAGTTATGGAAAACTCATATTATTCCAAGTTTATTTCTCATTTGCATAAAATAACACAACAAGAAAAATTTCTTCATGGCATTTAAAATATGATCACTACTTGACATGGTGAATTGTTCACCTTATTTGATGAAAATCTACATTTTTTATCTACATTAAAGGTAATGCTACATAAATTTCTACAAATGACTGTCAGGTATGCGGGGAGAAAATTGAGAAGAGAATGGCTTCATCGACAAAATGGTCATGGATAAGTTGATATTAATTAGTGTTGTGTGTTGACGATAAAAATCACAACGAGGATTTCTCCTGCAAACTATTGCTAAAATCCTATTATTACAAGCTAATGATATATATAATACTAGTAGGTGGGACCCCCTTGTAGATTGGAGGATCATATGAGGTTCTTATTTGATATTTGTGCTACTATTCGACATTTCTTACAAGGTTCTACATGATTTATGATGAAATATTGGTCTTATTGGCGACATAATAACAGATGGATAATGCGTATTATGTGTTGGTTTTGATTCCTCTAAGATCTAAATTCCATATTATATGAATAGATTATATTCACTATTATCACATTTCTATTAGTGCCATGATTTGTTACATGTTTCACATGCACAAGACACATGTTAGCTATAATAAGAGATAAAAACAATATGAAGAAAAAAAATCCAAGGAAGAGGAGTTATCCTATACTATACTATGCAATACTACATTATATGCCAATGATATTAAAAGGATTATTGTTAGTCCTAACAAGCAATGTTAGTGGCTATGCGTTATCGTATGGTTTTGGATTAATGGTTAGTTTGGATTGGGTGGCGCATTTGGAAAACAATGGATGTTAGTTTCGATGAATGGATTAATTAATGGTTGGATGGCGTGTACTAAGTAATTGAATGAGTAGAGGATGGAAGCGACGTGAATTTACTGCACGTCCCTCCATACCTCTCCCATTGGCCACCACCCTAGCTTGGCTATTGTTCATTTGTTTTTCATTGTGGTTAAGCTCCAATTTTTCAGTCGAGGAAGGAACTGCTCGACCAAGATCTCATTTTTAAGGCAATTTGGTTACATGTATGTTTTTTTTTACCATCCATGAAATCGCTCTGTTATGAAATATGTGTTTTCTCGGTGATGTATTGGTATGTTATTTTCTTAAGGCTAGCAACTGTGAAATTTGGTGTTTCTCTAGAATGGTTGTTTGTGTGTTATTTGTTGCAAATGGAAGATTGAATGGTTGAAGTCATGATTTCACTCTCTGTGTTGGAAGCCATGAAGGCTCTCTATTGCCTTTATGGGTTTTTGTTAGAGGGTTTCTTTTCATCCGAGCTCACTGGTCATATCCTCACAATTTGGTAACCATACCTGGTCGTATTTGGTGTTATGGGGTTGTTGTGTAAATTTTGAACCAACTTTGGGTCATCACATATCATTCTCCACCTAGACATGGAATCATTTTATTTTATTGGTATCTACAAAGTGGGTTATGGTGGCTATTATGCCAAGAGGATTTCTTTATGGTTGGTTTTTATTTCATAACTCTATTTTTATATCAACATTATTTAGGTTTTTAGGGAAAACCAAGAGGGTTATTCCCTGCGTTTTCTTAGTGTTATTACTGGTCGGTAAGAAGCCTCTACTTTGCTATTCATAATCTCTCCTACCTGGTGTGAACTATCACCCTGTATTGCAAGCTATTGGTTATGTGGCCTATGTGTCCACCATGTTGTATCGAAGGGTTCTCACCTATTTTTGGTGTGGTCGAATCCAGTCCCCCTGTGTTGGTTCCACCGAGAAAACCCTTGATTATTCAAAGCCTGATTTTAATAAATGGAGCCAGTTATATCTTGTCGGGTATATTGTTGATTGTTATGAGTTGGTGGAGTAGCGTCAAAAGTGGTTGATTATTGTCTCATCTCTGTTAATATCATTAACAATGGTTTTTATTATTGGTATTTAGTCGTTGCATTATGTATTATAACAATCGAATCGATAGCTCAACATGGTTAATTGGTTTATTCGAGAAATGAAATGGGCACACAGTCGTTGTCTCTTCTGTTGTAATAGCTGCATTGTTAACTCAACATTATTTTATGGTTTATTGGGAGTATGATTCTTTGTGTTATGCCTGGGGTTGTGTGTTTTCTACAACATGGTATTGGTTGAAATGATGGTCGTTGTTATGGTGTGTTTAAATTGCCTAAGCAGGATCATTGCAATTTAAAATCGTGATAGTTGTGACTTGGTTGTTTGTTCTATATGTTTTATGGACATTGTGCGTCGTATCAGAGATGTGCATGAGTTTTATAATAGTATGGTTCCATTTCAATTTAATCCATAAGTTGGTTAGCGGAATGGAATTGGGCATGTTTAAAAAAAAAAGAACTTGTGTCTATGTTTGATTTAAGGAAATAATTCATGGACAGTGGTTGATGTTTTGATGATGAACATAGTGGAAACAAGTGACTGTGTGGTCATTTGGAATTTGTTTTAAATATTAAATTGGACAAATGAGAGGAAACATCATTCTTATACAAGTTGTTTTGGAAGGCATATTATCTTGTGTATGATGACACTGTGTTGAAGAGTTAAATGTGAACAGTAAGCAAGTTAACACACATAAATGGTTAAATTATACACAATAATTGTTTAATTGATCACATTGACTATTTGGTTAGTGTTGGATCATTTTCATTAAATATAGAATTGTTTTATGGATTACTTAATTCATTTTATGAACAGTATCCACTCTTTTCCCCTACCATTAGTTCACTTTTATCTAATTACAATCCCCTCACCTTCCCATATTGATTACCCACTAGATGTTCCTAAAATTTAATTACAGTTAAAAGGGACTATGTATTGTAACAAATTAAGATCGCATGGATGTATTACAATGATATGTTCTTTGGTTTATATTACAGTTGATTTTTTGTTGTCTGTGAGCAGTAATCATGATCTTTTCCCTCTCATTTTAACATTTTTAGTTCAATGCAATCCCTTGCATATCCCATAACCTTTGTTCACACCCTTCTCATTGACACCGATTAATAAAATTGGATGGATTGAATTGCATGAGTTTGATATGTTGTTGAGAAAAAACTTATTTGATATTTTAAAAGGATTTGCCATGTACAATTGTTAAAGAAACAATTTTCTAATCAATTATGCATATAGGAATGATATTTTTCAGCCAAGGTAGCCATGACATAGGTAACCGAGGAAGAGGTAATTGGAACAAGGGCCCTAGAAGGCCAATATTCCACATACACTTTGATCCTGACTCGCAAGAGTTAGGAAATCTATTTCACGCTAGGTGTTTTAGTTGGATTGGGAAAGGAGTTTTCCAACCTAGGCCTAAAAGGCATCCCTTCCAATCCCCACAGGTCCCTAGTATCCCCATGGCCCCTCATGTCTCATTGCAACCTGAAGTTACCAAAAATGATGGATGGGAAGAGATCGTCCACCCGACAGTCTCCCAACAGTGTGGTTGGCCCAATTTGTCTTTACCTTCTCCCCCACCTATCAATCAAGTTGTTCATGTTTCCCATGTCCACTCACCAGTCTAGTCTTCCCATGTGTAATGACCCCTTCATTATGACTACAAGTGAAGCAGAAGTGCATTTTTTTTTTAAAGGGAATATGGTGACGACAACAACAATACACCACACAACTGATGACGAACGCAAGCATGCAGTCTAGGCAATAGGCTACTATGACTCCATGCACTGGCACAAGAGAAACTGGGTGAAATGTTCATAGAACAACAAGGAGACAATGTGTACCCACCTGACGCAAACATGACCACATATATAAGCTAAGAGACAACATCCCCATCCTGAGACAATGACCTTGATAAACAAGGACTAGAACCTGAAGGTGTGTGAACCAAATGCATGAAGACATTCAACCCATGCACCAAAAGAAACTTAAAACACTCAACATCACTCACATGGAAGGCACCGAATCCGGTGAAATTATCATTCATCGCTATCCAATAGGGCACGCCATGATCCCCTAATCAGGATTCATGTCATCCCCAGGAGATAGATGCGTCAATAACCTTGGCACCACACATCTTATCTAGACCAAGGACTCTAGATAACTCTGACGTGCTTGGATGAAATAAATGACAAGGATAATGCGCCTATGCCCCCAATCCACGTGCCAACAAGATCCAATATGGAAACATTCAATAAAGGTGAAATCTATTAATTTCCTCGACGACAACCAAAAAGACCAAAAAGTTTAAGAAAGAAGTCTTGGCATGAAGGTAACCTATTATTGAGTTACTATTGACATAAACGTTATCAAGTGAACTAATACATAACTCAACCCAATCAACACACTTGTCAGCAAGGCACATGTCTATTAAACTAAGTGCACTACTCAACATTAAAGGTGATCTTACGCTACTTCAATACCTATTCGACAATACTGTCAAAATTAACAAGCCTAAATTAATCAAAAAATACCAATCTAAAATTAATAATTTAACATTATCTAACAACATCGACAGTATAAATAAAAATTTTGTCTAATTTAACGAGTCTAGATAAATCGATAAATGTAACCAAATTACCAAATCAACATTAACAATATCAAAGTAAAACACTGTTAATATAAACTATTAACAATGTCAGTTCATAACATGTGGTCTATCCAAATAACAACAGTAAGGTTTTACCAACTGTCTATTACACATTGAGTTGTTTAGTAAAAACAAAGGAAACACTGTCACACAAACAAGATGTCAATTTAATATTTTTGTCAACGCTATCATTAAACATGGAATTTGTGGCGTGAAACATTTACTATCATCAAGTTAAGCTGTCCTAAAAATCAATACCTCTACGACAAACCAACAACCATCATTTTATTAATTACAATATGACAACTACATCATAAAATCATCAGGTGACTGTTAGCTACCTAATACCTCACGGTGATATGCAAAGGGGGATGGGGTAATTAAAATGAAAATCCAACGAAAAAAATAAAAACGTAGGCATAAAAACACCATCATAAAGATTCATGAAAGCACAGGTATTCACCACAATGGATGATAAATAAGATAAATAATTCTTTCATGCCAACCACAAAAAAAAACGCCGAAAAGGAAATAACAAGAAGATAAAACACAGATATAAGGAAATAAAGGTTAAGGGATCATTTTTGTTCAAATGAAGTCCAGGAAACGTTTAAAAGGATGTCAGAGGGATTACAAGGCACATTGTCTATAGGTATTAATGCAAGTGAGTTTCAATCGCCTCTGTACACATGCAATCAACAGTCAAAGCTTAAGGTGGATGCCTACCCTTCCAGACAAAACACAGGCACAATCTAAAACGTTGCTACCCAAAAATTACCAAATCGCAATCACACTTAAAGTTTTGATTTGTTGTCAACAAGAAATTGCTATGCCATTAATAAAATCACCATGTAAAACTAATCAAAACACAGAGTTAAATTGCCATTCAAAAGTGATGAACATGCAGGGTTAATTTTCCATTAACAAGTGATGAACACACAGAGCGAAATTGCCATTAAGTGATAATTACACAAAGTTAAATTCGCCATTAAAAAGAGATAAATGTGTTGAGTGAAAACGCTAATAAAAGTGATAAAACACAGAAAGAAATCGTAGTAAATACACATCATATAGGAATTGCATTATTGTCATTCATAAATAAGGAAAAATCATTGTACATACACACCAGATAGGAATTGCATTCACTGTCATTAATAAATAATAAGAAAAATCGTTGTGCAATACATCCCAAGAAATATAGAAGTAAAAATGATTATTTGTAAGAGGCAATGAGAAGACAAACATTCAATATAATAAAAAAGGAGGTTTAGGTTCGATTCAATACCATGGAAAAATAACAACGCAAGGTATCTACAACTCAATGATGCATCAACTGTACATATTATATCATTTCTGAAAGGTAAATTTCTTCTGAGAATTAAATTCCTTTTAGATAGTCAAACATTGTAGATATTAGAATAGTTCTTCGGATAACAGTCAGTACAAGGTAATCGCAGTCCACAAACCCAACAAGTGTTGAGATTAGTGTAATAACACAGACGCATAAAAATAAAATGTAGACAACAATAAGAGGAATGCAAGGATCCATTGGGAAAAGTCATTGAAATGATCGCAGAGATTCTATCAGCCAAAGCGCAGAGAAAATCCAAGGTTAAGACCTTAAGGTGCAGAGAACAAAACAAGTGTAGAGATAAACAACCAAGGACACAAATAAATCCATACACAGAGGTATGTTTTTGCTAGAAGGCACAAGAAAAACAATCCGCCAAGGACAAACAACATAGGTAGATGGCTGACAGGAGCATCCTTCGCTCATCATCCAGGTATAGAAAAGGATGGAATTGAGATCCATAGGTCTATTAACACTGAAATGATGACCGTAGATCAGGCTCCTAGCCGACTGCTCAGGCATGGAATGATGAGATAGGGACGAAGGAAAAATAAACTGCAATCATCACAATCAATCAACCATAGGATGGTCAGGACATGCAGGGATTGAAGGCCATGGGAAATCAACATAGAGCTAAAGGATATGGGGGAAATTTCAGTCATCCACTAGAATGCTAATACAATCATTTTCTTTACCCAATTAAACGTACATAACTAAAAGCACAATTCATAATAACAATATACTATGCATAAATGAGGAAGCGTATTGTTTCCCAATCACCTCCTCTGAGTTGATGTCTCACACGCTTCATGCAACTCTTGATTTTCGATCGATGAGACTTCACCGGTACGTCCCAACCAACTCTAGGGGTACTCTTCTTCCCCCTTAGCCCCCCAAGCCGCAAAGGGGCCATGCACACTACCCAAATAATCAGCTAGCTCCCAACTCACCTCGCAAGGCTGAGCTATCACTCCTCACTGAGCTAGGTATCCCAACTCCCACAAGATAAGTCAGTCAAATATAGATTTCTGCAGCGTAACGTTATGCAAAACGGAAGACCCTGTCTTCCTCCTCCTCCCTCCTTTATATAGATTTTCTAAGTCAATTACTTTCCCAAAATCCCTTTTAATTTATTGTTCATTAATTTAAATCATAATAATCCTCCCCGTACATGTGTCACCCATCCCTTTCATTCCTCCATAAATTAATTTCATTAATTAATTAATTACCCCTATTTCCCTCATTCACTTGAAGGCACTCCTAGAATCGCTCCTAGGTGTCCCCATATCCCCTTACAAGTTTTAATGACTTTCCCTCTTATTAATTTACCAGTTGAGTTTAAATTAGAAAGTTATTAAATGCTAGATACCTTAGTAAGTTAGACTATCTTCTTTTTCCTTGTGTTTCCCCTTTTTTTATGTTTCCCTCTTTTTCCTAGTTTCCTAATTATTTTAGACTTCCCTCTTTCCCCTTTTTATTTAAACTCAAAAATCATGTGCAGAAACTTACCCTTTTTCCCTTTTTCTTTTAATGAATAAATTTTTAATTAACATAATATAGTAAAACAATTATTTCCCCTTTTTAAATTTTATCCCAAAAGATTTTTATAAATCGATTTAATTAATTACCCCCTTCTTGTCACAAGATTAATGAATATAATCATTATATATATATATATATATATATATATATATATATATTATTTTTTTATTATTTTTTGTTTTTAAATAAATAGACAAAATTTTAACACCAGTATAATTTAGACCTAGACTTTATTTTCCTAGGTTGGGAAACATTTTATTAGGGGAAAAGTTTTAAATCTTCCTTAACAAGTTATTCATGCTAAATCCATCTAGGTTTATCCAATTATTAAATAGCAACGTGACGTGCCCTTCGGGATGCACTAGGTGCTCCAAGGGTTCCACTCGTCTCTTTTTATTTCTCTTCTGCAACGTGTCATTCAGGACGCACTATGTGCTCCAAGGGTGCCACTCGCCTCTTTCCATTTTTCTTTCTTGACATGCCCTTCAAGACACACCACGTGCTCCAAGGGTGACACTCACCTCTCGACTGACTTGGTAGACATCAAAAACCCCTAGAGTCAATACTCCACCAGGTGATCTTGTGGGAGACTAAGGGCCTCTAAGGAATAAGGCCCCTGCCTTATTGCGTGCCGCTTAGAATCATCATGAGTGACTCTCATAGTTGGACCTCATGACATCGTGGGTCTTCTCGAACTAGGTAGTTTTTAACCCACAGTTTGAGCCATGACAAGAGTGCTAGTAGGTTGTGGCAGGGCTACTGTCCACACCTCTCCCTCAACATCTCTGGTAGTCCTGCGTGACCCCTCTACTCCAAATGTGATTCTGGTCGGCAAGCTATCATTAGCTTACATCATCAACGACTCATGTCAGAAATATATCCATAATCATATCATCTAATCCGATGCACTAATATCACATATAAAACAATCAAACCCCAATATTTCACTCCCTAAATCAATCCAAAGTCAAAGGGATTCCATTGATGCCTCTGCATCCTCGAGGTCCAAAATCCTGTACACTCAGTAAAAACAAGTCAATAGTACCTGTCTATGTCAAGGAAACAAAACAACACGTCATGAACCCAATAACACCTCATAGTCCAAATCAAAAGTTTAATAGTATAATAATCTAGATCACTTGAGAGCAAGTGTCCTCAAAGAATAAGTTTGCTCAGTGTGCGCAAGAGTGAGATGTTACATACACCCCCTCTTGGTCTAAACTTTGTCCTGAAGTTTCACAGTATAAGTGCCGAAATAATGTGTATCAAAATATCATATGTATATCTATAAAAAAAAAATGGAAACTGTTGGTGCATATTATATGTGTCCTCCCAAGTTGCCAAGTGCAGACTATAGTTGTCCCACTGGACCTTAACCTGATCTATTGTTCAACTTCTTAGTTATCGAACCCGATGATCCAGGATGCGGATTGGCTCAGCCCTGAGTGCACCCTCGTCTCCTACCTGCAAGGAAATCATGTCAATAACATGTGTAGGATAAATAATATAATGTCTCAAAATAGATACGTGAAAAACTTCGTGCATATGCCTCAAGGAATCAGGAAAGGCTAGTCAATAGGCCACATGCCCCTTTCTCTCTAAAATCTAGAAAGGTTCCATGAACCTAGGAGAAATTTTATCTCCCTTTCCAAACTTGATAGAACTCTTATGTGGTTTAACCTGCAAGAAGACTGTTACACCTCAAAATTACTCACTTCGATAGTGTCGCAAGTGTCATCATTACAAGTGTTGTAAGTGTCGCATCTTGTCCGCAAGTGTCGCATCTTAAATACAAGTGTTGCAAGTGTCACAAACAGTATACTGCCATATTTCCTATGTCATGCCTCTAACGACATCACAAAGACACTTAAGACATCCCAAAGACTAGTTTTGAAGAAGAGAAGTCACTAGACAGGGAGTACAAACCTTTTGCCATGGAAAAAACACTCAAAAATTGAATTTTCAAGAGGATCGCTCCGCTACCCACTGTGAGGGAGTGTTGGCGTGCCTTGAGCCTCTTCAGGTGAGTGATTGAGTATCCTGTGCACCCTTTTGGGGGAGCGCTACCATTTTTTTTAGCAAATTTTGGGTTTGTTGAGGCAAATAAGGGAAGAATCCCTCAATTCATGAAGGTATGTAGATTCAAATAGATGGTCAAGGCATGATCTTATGGGAGATCCTCAACTGAAAGAGAAGAATCCTCAACTCATCCCAAAGATCTCTCAAGTGGTTGGACCTCTCCAAGGTTATATGAGGAGACCTTCTCATGGTGAAAGGTACAATGGATATTGGGAATTACATCAATCTTATGATCTCATGAGTGAGATGTCATCAAAGAAATCAATGGAGATTACTTGAGCAAACAGGTTGGACAAGATGAATTGGAAGAAGTTGTTGCACCTTCATCAAAGGATTATAAGTACTTTTACTTGTTCTCATTAATAATCAATGCTTGGCCTATTTCTTTCAAACTTATGCTTGTTCCATATCAGTTTTTCTACAATAGATGGATATATGACTGAGCTAATCTCAATAGAGTAGGAAGTCCATTGTATCTTTCTTTATTTTGCAGGACCTATCAAGGAGCTCAAGATCGAAGCTCAGCCATAACTTTGCAAGGAAAAATGTCACTAATAAGGTACATATCTTTCTCATTCTCTTTCATTTATTATCTTGATTAGATCTAAAAGGAAGTCAGTGTCCATGTTAAGAAATTTTTTGTCTTGGACTTAGGAGTCTAGAGACCAAGAGGGAATCCACTTGTCCACAGGGGGATTCACCTACAATAGAAATTGGCGACTCCACTGGGGAGGAGATCTGATTTTTGTTTCCATTCCCAGATCTTGTTTTGTCCCTTTTATCACTGATTCGATCTTCTCCACATTGTATTTTTTATTCTCAGATTTGTTTGATTGCCTCATTATGTCATCAGGATCACCCCGATTGACTGAATTGCATTAATTTTTTCAGTTTTTGGGATTTTTTTCTGAGTTTTTGGAGAAGAGCGCTCCCATCTTGTTTCTATCAGAGAGACAGCACTCCCTTGTAGCCTTACATAGAGTGTTGGAATGCTATGGTGCCCCTTAAACCATAGCACTACCCAATTTTTGTGAGAAATTCTCCAGAATTTTCATCTTTTGAAGTTATTTCTTGGTTTTGGATTTTTCCTAGGGTCCCATACTCTAAGTCCATTTTTACATTGTCTTCCAAACACCTTTATTTATGATAATTCATCCTCTTTTGTTTGGTATTTTGACATCTTCTTTCCTTGCCTTGAAGCCACTCTTTGTCTTTGTTGACTTAGAGTTAACTTGTTGTTTTCTTCTCCTTTATCTGACTAAGTGAAAAAAAATTTGAGGAAATCCAAAGGTCTATGAACCTTTTCATTTGATATTTGAGGTCATCTTTCCATCATTTATATTTTGTTTGAGGATTTTTTTTTTGGTTCTTGTTTGCAATTTGGTTATCTTTGTTTTTCTTGTCTATTTCATGACGAGAGTGTGTTTTTTTGTTTTGTGTGAGGTTCACTTCTGATTGTTTAATCTTGAAGTTCGATTGACATTTAGAAGTCTTGCATCTGATTATCATTCACATATAAACAAAACGACATATTTTAATGATTGGTTTGGATATTAGAAGGCATTTCTGAAGTTTTTTAGCATTGCATTGGATTTGAGTGAGAAATAAATTGATTGAGGACATTGCATATTAGTGTTTGATAGTGAAAACAACTTTTCTCCTTTCCTTAAATAGCCATTCATCGAAATTATCATATTCTTGTGCATTTTGGGGAATTGAGTCATCATACCATCAGTTTCATTGTCATACACCCTTTGAGTAAAGAACAACCATAAAATCAATGCTAATTAAAAATTATCTAGAGCATTTTTGTTTTTAGGATCTTCCACCAACATTAGACTAGGATTAGCACTTTGGATTAGGCTATGAGTACAAATCTTCAAATTTTTCAAAACGAACATTAGCATCCTGAGATAGGGAGAGTCAAATACAATTTTCATATAGGCTTTTCGGGATCCCCCTCTCACACAGGGGTTTCGCACAAGGTCGCATTCAGGTGAGTTACGGAGATTATCCCTCTATGATTGAAATGTTTGTAGTGGATGGATTGTATATTGGGGGTCACTTGAAGGTATACCCAGGATTATGTGTGGGAGCCTCTCAAGTTGATTTTAGACTTGTTATACTGACCATACATTCGAATCGGATTGTCGACTATACCCGCCTAGGGGCTGTCTACAATTTGGTGTCCTTAGTTGCCATAATCCTTAGGTACTTACACGAGGTGACAGTGAAGGGAAGTCTCACTTTACCTGGGATAGACTTTGGTGAAACTCACTTAGGCTCCTTCGAGGGTAAATCCACAATTACTACATGGAAGCTTGCACCAAGGTGAAAGTCTGTTAAGCAGGTCACCATTGTAATTGTTCCATCATATCCTAGCCCCTTCTTGACTTGATCATGTGATGTTGGATTTCATCAACAACTAGTATGGTCGTCGAGAGAAGTTTTGTTTTCTTGGTTTTGATTCCTAGATTTTATTAGCATATGTTGTTTGTTTTTGTTAGTCAGCCCTAGATTTTTAGAGTGTATAGTTATTATCCAAAATTGAGCCTGTAAATGATAAAGGTCTTCGTCAGTCACGTAGGATGCAAGGGATACCTCCGGAAGGATACCAACCCTTACCTCCTAACCCTCTAGAAGACAACTATCATGGAGAGGTAGAAAATAAATCTGACACTGGGAGTGTTGTTGCTCATCTGTTAGACAATTCAGAAGGCTCTTTGGTTACAATTGATAATTCCACTCCTCGTAGTACATCTGTGTTGGTAACCCCTCTCGAACCACTTTTTCTTCATTCAGACTCTCTTGGGAATGTCATAGATGAATAGGTCCCACAGTTACCTGAGAGAGATTTTATCGAAACATATATGGGATCCACATAACCAACCTTTGGTGATGAGTATAGGACTCTTGTTCATCCTACCATTGTAGTAGATAAAAATCCCACACCTTCTCATTCTGTATGGAGGACTTCATCAGGATGCGATCTCTATGAGCATTTTGAATCCTTTCGACAACCCTTTAATCCTCATGAACCTCCTGTTGAAAGTGGGCCATCTAATCAAATGATGAATCACTCCATCTATCAGGTCATTAACCCTATTGTTGGGTCAACACAATTCTATCATAATGCTAGACTCATCACCTCTAATTATTCCCAAGGAACTTCGATCCCTACCCCTTCTTTTACAAACTTTCACTCTATGGCTCCACATGTTCTGCACGATCCTACTGGAACATCTTTTCACCCGAGAATGCAGACCCTTACCAACCAAATACTACCAAATGGAGGGAAACCACCATCTAGTGGACCTATCCATCCTGGAAGACCATCATCCTATGGCAGGCCTACCCCTCCTGGGGGAAAATCCCCTTTTCAGATTCTTTCTACAGGGAAACCTCCCTTTTCATGCCATACTCTAGTTGTTAATCCACCACTGGCAGAGGGGAAACCTTCGTCTGCTGGAAACCCTTCACAATCCTAGGGAGTATATTCGGGAGGCACATTTATCCAACCCCATGTTGGGGGGCACTCATATCATAACCCACAAGGAGGAGTATCAAATCCTGTTCCTTTCGGACCGTCTTATGGAAAACCTTATCCGGGCGGCATCCCGAACACCACCTAGAGTCCTCAAGGACAACAACCTTATCCTCCCCATGGGTCTAATGTGTATCCGCCTCCGGGATATACTGCTTACCCTCATCAAGGGAACAATGTTCATCCTCTTTCTGGACGAGCAAATTACCCGGCTTATAATGCTCAGAACCCATAGGGTTATGCAAATGTTTCTCATCCATCATTGAATCCTATTTATCCTGGTCAACAACAATCGTATGTAGGAGGAGCTACTAGTTACAACTATCCACCTAACCCGGTTTATGGTCCTAGTGGTGTTCCTATGCCACACCAATATCATCTACAAATGAACTGACAAATATCATTCCTTGCGACTCTGGATCTCCCAGAATTGTCTCGGTTAACTAATGATCCTATTTTTCATTCACTAGTTTGGCTAGTTATTCCAGCTAATCTTCCTTCCAATATTCTGAAATTTGACGAAAAATTTGGAGAAGATCCAAAAAAACATGTGATGAATTTCCATTTGTGGTGTCAAGCTCCCTCATGGATGATTGTATACATTTGCGTATTTTCTAGTGAACACTTACTGGCTCTACAACAAAGTGGTATATTGAACTACCACGTGCTTCTTTTCATGATTTCAACTCCCTTTCCATCTCTTTCCTCATGCACTTTTAACTACCTATTTTCTACGAGATGAGTATTGAACTCTTGACCTCCCTTCTTCAAAATGACTCCGTGCATATCTCTAACCATATTCATGAGTGGCGATGACGATGAATGATGATCAAGGTAATCATTCCTGACATATTATTGGAAGAATTGTTTACTAAATCACTTTTACCCCCGATCTCTCATGATGTCGCTATGGGTGGTGCGGTCACCGAGGAAGAAACCATTGCTTGGGCTCAATACTTAGATTTGGTTTATTCACAATCTGTTACTTTGCATGATTTTCTTATGAATGCTTCTCGAGATAATACTGATCCATCCAAGCCATCATCCTCATCTCATGCAGATGGTGTTATAGATTCCGTCAAAACTCAATCTATTTCCCAATAGACCACACTCTCCTCTACCTCCCCCCAAACTCAGATCTCTGAGGTGAATGCAGTTCAATCTACCCCTTCACAACAATTCGGAGGTAAGAAGAAGAAAAAAAATAAATCAAAAAATATTAATAACAATGAACAACCAAAAAATCAAGCTCAAAACACCTGCTACTAAAAACTAGTGACAACAGAAAATGAAATACCCCTGTATCATTTGTGGTGACGATCACGACACTCGAGACTGTCCACATCGAAATGAAGTGGCCAAAATCTTCCATGGAAATTCACAACCCACTTTTCTTACTCAACCTTTTCCACAACAACAATCCATGGTTTCTCAAACCCCCTCTTCTGGCGGCAGTTCTAGCCATCCTCATGATGAGGCCTCAATGAGTGCACATTTTTATATGTTTAATGGGATTAATTTGACCACTCTCTGTAAGACATATGACACACCAGGTAACCCTAAAAAAGGAAAGGTCACTAACAGTACCAATACTTTACCGAATCCATCGCCATCCTCCGTTACTCCTCTATCAGTTAATCCTCCGTCTGGACCACTTCAGATTGAGAAACCTATGTTCAAATCTATATTACGCCCTCCTAAGAGAACTATTCACAAAGCTACCTTTAATCCTAGTTCACGTGCCACCCAGAACTACAACATTGTTGAAGATTTGGCTCAAGCACCATGTGCTATGTCTGAGTTAGAAGTTCTACAACACTTCCCAAGTCAACGTAGAACGCTTATGGCTGTTATTGTCCTTGTTGATCCTGAGTCATCCAACCATATCATGTTTAACCTAGAAAATTATGCATATTGACTCTCCCACTAACTTTCTCTCCAAGTTGATGTTGTTGTTCAAAATCAACAAATCCACCGAACTATTCTGGATGAGGGAGCCTCAACTTGTGTCATGTATTTAACATGTTGGAAATGTTTAAAATTACCCACACTTAAAAAAATCCCCAACAATGTTACGCACCTTCGATGGACAAGGTTTTCATCCCCATGGGCTTTTACAGTCCCTGCCCATCCAATTCGGTGGAAAAACTGTCACTGTTGTTGTCGAGGTGGTCAATGATCCCCTCGATTACAAATTTTTACCTAAAAGAAGTTGGTTTTATGGTATGACTATCGTTGCCTCATCAGTCTTTCGATGTGTACAATTTCCTCATCAGGGCCAAATTTTCACTGTTGATCAGTTAGAATTTTTCACAATCGATGCTCGTGCTCCTACTACCAACAACATTCCTTTCTTGGGAGACCAGAATATCACGTATGAAAGCATTGGTGTTGTCTTACTGAAAGATTCTATCCTCATGGGTACCTTCCCTACACCGCTTCCACTGAGTACACATCATATTTCCACCGCCGATATGATTTCGACCATGACTTATCAATCTTTGGAATCATCTGACCCTTGGATTGTACCTAGTCCTTTGGAATTCAATGCACTAGGTGACATCGTGCCACTTAGTTCAGCCAAAAACCCATAGGTTTCTATCCAATTCGAGTTTCCGTCTTCAGATAACCAACATCTATTGTCACCCGACAATTACTCGATGCCATCATGGTTAAGTTCCTCATTGTTTATGATCACCTACATTTCCCCAATTTTTCGCTTGGATGAATCTATTATGTAAATGTTGAGCATTGATGATCCCCCTCAGGATGATAACCATCATCGATCCTCTTTTCTTCCTCCTCGTGAAGAAAGTTGGGAATATATATAGTCTATCTCCCCCCCTGATGTTGATTTTCAATCGTCTCCAATGCCTTCAACTTCCGATGATTTGGATCTGGTAGTTTACATGGTAATCTCTTCGGTAGGGTTATTGGAGCCTAACCTCCTTACCCCTATCATGACCCTCAACATGTGTTCCTTCCATAGTGATTTTCTTCCATCCAGTGAAGATCTCTTGGAATCCATGACCGATTTTTGTCCCTTAACATGGTGTTGTTCCAAAGCATTATTCTCTTGGAAGCCATGATCAAGGAGAGTCACGAGCATAGTTTCTTTTCTCTGTAGAAAGCTCGTTAAAAAATGAAACATAGGTCACAAGCACATTTTTTTCTCTTTGTAGCAAGCTCATTAAAAAATGAAACAGAGGTCATGCGTAGAGTTTCTCTTCTCTGTAGAAAGATTGTTAAAAAATGAAACATAAGCTTTGAGCATAGTTTCCCTCTATGTACCAAGATCGATAAAAAATGAAACAAAAATCTGGGAATTGAACCCAGAGCCCTGAGCATAGTTCTTTTCCTGTGTCAAGATCATTAAAAACTGAAATAGTCACCTCTCTTGAATCTTCATTTCATCCACCCTTATCCTTTTTCTCCATCTAGGAGAGAAATTGGTGACAACCTCAAAGTCGGTGAACGAATTGAAGCTTGGAGGGCATGTCTCCAGTCTTTGATGATCATTCTAGAGTTAAGCCACTAGCTTTCAAGATGGGGGCATACCGATGTTAGTATTTGTTCTTTCACGTTCTCATAAATACATGAGAATGAGACCAGGTAAACGTTTATCTCTTTTTCAGACCCGCATGGTTAAAAACCCTCTGGAGTCGTCTTTAAGCTCTTTTCAGAATCTCTAAACATGAAAACATTGTCGAGCGATCTTGCTTCCTTTCCCATAGTTAAAAGGTTTGAAAGGGCATCTTTCGAGTGATAATTTATCTCTTTTTCGGCCTCACGAGATGAACATTATGAAAAAGGACAACATTGGAGTTGTCTTTAAGTTGTTTTCAGACTCTCTAAATATGAAAAACCACCGAGTCTACCTTCTCTAGACTTGTTAAACAATCCTACATTAAAGGGACCATACGGGACTGAACCCTTACTTCTTCCATTTTTCTAAACAAAGGAAGAGGGACCGACTGAAGGTGATTCATATCGAGCATGTGTTACCCTCCTCGAGCTCGTTAAATTAAAAAGAGGTAATCGTCTATCTGGATGGGGGAAAATTGAAAGAAGCAAGCCAAGCAGGTTTTTTTTAGAACACTACTAGTAACTCTTACAATCACCCTTGAACATGACACTTTGCATTTACACACATTTTAATACACTGAACCTCTGCACTGAGCCAATCCTCTGAGTTTCTTTTACTCCTTTGGTTCACCTGATGAAAGTCACAACATCCAATGCATCATCAAGTTTTGGTCCATGTCAAGTTTCTGTTGATGTGCCTCAGTGTTCAAGGGAAGTAACTTCCTCGAAAGTCAGCCATCACAAATATCATGTTTCAATAGCCATGTCAATCCATGTTCATTCAATCTCCTAATTAAATCTCTATGTATATTTTGTGTCATTGATTGGGGATACATCAAGACACTCCTTTGACGAGTCTATTCCTGTCAACTTCAACACATTCTCTAGGGACTCAGACTTAGAAACCAATTAGTACCTTAGGACCTACATGCCTTAATGACAGGCCTCCTCGTGTCCAACAGTGGGTTTACATCATTTACCTATGATCGGATGATTCCATGGATGTTCGACTTCAGATCATCTATTCACATTCGTCGGAATGTACTAGAGTAACTTGGTAATCATTGACATCAATGGTGATTTCCCTCACACTTGTTAACGATTTACATCATTGACCAGTAATCAAGTGGTTTCTGCCATGTTCGACATAAGGAAATCTATTCACATGGTTAGATTCATACTACATCGGGAACGGTAAGAAGAACCTGGTTTGAGTCATCTCTTATATGTACTTTGCCCAGGTTGCGAAGAAGTTCTTTTGAACTATGACACATAGACTGTTACATAGATCCACTTTGTACTCGTCATGGCTATGTCTTGTCATCTCATAAATCCACTTTGTATTCTTCATGGCTACGATCAGTTCAGGTCATAGGAGTATAGATCCGCATTGTATCTGCAGTGGCTATACCATTTTGTCAATATAATTATGGATCCACAATGTATTTTATGGCGGCCATACCTAAAAGGTGTTTATCACTCAAGCATAGGTATGCCTGCCTTGGGTTTTGAAACATGTCATAATATTTGTTTGATGGTTGTGTGCAGATTTTTCTGGTTTCTCTGCGTCCATACCCTTGCTCAAAAAAGTCTACAAACTACTTTAGTCATCATCATCTTCTAACTTCGTACTTTGGGGGGCAATATGTTACACCTCAAAATTACTCACTTCGATAGTGTCGCAAGTGTCTTCATTACAAGTGTTGTAAGTGTTGCATCTTGTTCGCAAGTGTCACATATTAACTACAAGTGTTGCAAGTGTCACAAACAATATACTTCCATCTTTCCTATGTTGTGCCTCTAAAGACATCACAAAGACACTTAATACACCCCAAAGACTAGTTTTGAAGAAGATAAGTCACTTGACAGGGAGTACAAACATTGTTCCATGGAAAAAAAAACTCAAAAACTGAATTTTGGAGAGGAGTGCTCCCCTACCCACTGTCAGGGAGTGTTGGCACTCCCTTATCCCCTTTGGGGGAGTGCTTGAGGACCCTGTGCACCCTTTTGGGGGAGCGCTACACTTTTTTTTAGCAAATTCTGGGTTTGTTGAGGCAAATAAATGAAGAATCCCTGAAATCCTGAAGGTAGTTGGATTCGAATAGATGGTCAAGGCATGATTTTAGGGGAGATGCTTAACTGAATGAAAATAATCCTCAACTCATCCCAAATATGTCTCAAGTGGTTGGAACTCTCCAAGGTTATATAAGGAGACCTTCTCATGGTGAAAGGTACAATGGAGATTGGGAATTACATCAAACTTATGATCTCATGAGTGATATGTCATCAAAGCAATTAGTGGAGATTACTTGAGCAAATGGGTTGGACAAGGAGAACTCGAAAGCTGTTGCATGTTCATCAAATGATTGTAAGTACTTTTACTTATTCTAATTAATAATCAATGCTTGGCCTGTTTCTTTCAAACTTATGCTTGTTCCATAAGAGTTTTTCTACAGTAGATGGATCTATGATTGAGATAATCTCAGTAGAGTAGGAAGTCCATTGTATCTTTGTTTGTTTTGCAGGACCTATCAGGGAGCTCAAGATCGAAGCTTCTCTAGGACTTTGAAAGGACAAACATCACTAATAAGGTACATATCTTTCTCCTTATCTTTCATTTATTAGCTTGATTAGATCTAAAAGGAAGTCATTTTCCATGTTAATCACATTTCTTTATTGGCCTTAGGAGTCTAGAGACCAAGAGGGAATCCACTTGTCCATAGGGGGATTCACCTACAACAAAGACTTGATCACCAACCTTGTAAATACGGTCGACATAATGCACATCGACATAAGTCTTCTGTCGATTATGCGCTTCTTTAATCCTTTGTATTATTGTTTTCATTTTATTTTCCATTTCTTGGATCACTTCTGGTCCCACCAAAACACTATCCTCAAGTTGATCCCAACTCAAAGGTATCCGACACGGTTTCCCGTAAATAAACTCGAAAGGTGCGATCTTAATGGTGATTTGGTAACTATTGTTATAAGTGAATTCTATCGGTGGAAAGAATTCTTCCCAATTCCTTTGTTGGTCCATCACATACATGCGCAACATGTCCTCCAAGTTCTAGTTCATTCATTTGTTCAATCTTCCCATCAGTCTCCAGGCGATATGAAGTACTGAAGTTAAGTTGGGTTCCCAAGGCCTCTTGGAAACTCATCCAAAATTGTCCATTAAACACCGATCCTTGATTGGATATAATCTTCTTACGTATGCCATGCAGCCTCACAATCTGATTGATGGAAAATATAGTTATATTTGGTGCCTGATACGTCGTATGCACAATAATAAAGTGAGCACTCTTCATCAGAGTGTCTACTATGACGAAAATCGAGTTGTGTATCCTTTCCGTCAGTGGAAATCCAACAATAAAATCCATTGAAATGACCTCCCATTTTGATTCCTAAATAGTGTGTGGCTGTAGTAATCCTGTTGGATGTCTATGTCAGCCTTTACCTGTTGACATTCTAGACATCTGGCCACATAGTTTACTATGTTTTCCTTCATTACCTTCCAGAAGACTAAGGCTTTGAGGTCAGTCCTAATCTTCGTGACTCCAGGGTGAGCCATGTAGACTTCTCTATGAGCCTCACTTAGGATCAAGTTCCTCAACTCATTGTTCGATGGTACGTAAATCCAATTTTTAAACCTCAATAATCCATCGTCGTCAAATGTAAATCCTTCAAATATTGGTACCACCATTATGTTTTGTCTGATAAAACCCTCAACCTCTTTGTGCCAGTCATTGTCACGTTGTAAAGTTAGAATATTTTCATGTATATTCGTCTGAAGATGAAACACCAAAAAGATGCGTGGTCTCTCACTCAATGAATCTGCCACTCGGTTCACTGTTCCGTTTATGTAGGTAATCTCGAAGTCGTACTCGCTAAGCAATTCCTACCAGTGTCGTTGTCATGCATTCAATTCTCTTTTCTTAAAGATGTGTTGTAGTCCACAGTGGTCCGTCTTTAGTTCAAATTTTCATCCAACAAGGTAGTGTCTCCAAACCWTCAAGGCATATACGATGGMTAAMAAATCCAAATCATGCATCACGTAGTTCTCCTCATGCGTTCTTAGTTTCCTCGAGATGTAAGTGATCACTCGACCATCTTACATCAGGACTCTTCCTAAGCCTTCCTTGGATGCGTYGGTGCATACCAGGAAGTCTATGTCCATGTTAGGGACCTTCAGTATCGGTGCCATTTTCAACAGCTCCTTGAGCCTCCAAAAAKMTTACAYGCATTTCATGATCCAAAAAAACTTCTTGTTCTTCTTTTACAACTCCGTGATCAGATTTTCGATCTTTGAAAATCCCTCGACGGACTGTCGATAGTATCTTGCTAAACCCATGAAGCTACATACTTCTAGGAAGTTCGTCGGTGTAGTCCATTCCATAATAGCCTTGACCTTAGTTGGATCGATGAAGATACCTTTTCCAGAGATGAAATGCCTTAAGTAGTGAATCTTTGATTGAAAAAATGAGCATTTGGATAACTTTCCCAAACAATTGTTTCTCTCATTGAAACTTTAGTACCAAACGCAAGTGCTCGTCATGCTCCTCCGTTGTCTGAGAGTAAATCAAAATATCGTCAATGAATACTTGGACGATCTTGTCCAAGTACTCATGGAACACCTAGTTCATCAAACTCATAAATACCCCTAGGGAATTTGTCAGTCCAAACAGTAAAATAGTAACTCGTAATGACCAAAACATGTCTTAAAGACGGTCTTAGGGACATCCTCCTCCTTGATATGTAACTGGTGATACGTTGATCACAAATTGATCTTTGAGAACATCGTTTCACCCTTCATTCGATCGAACAGATAATCAATCCTCGGCAATGGATATTGATTCTTGATCGTTGCCTTGTTCAAATTACGATAGTCAAAGCAGAGCCCCCATGGCCCATCCTTCTTTCGTATGAAAATAACAGGTGCACCCCATGATGACACACTTGGGTATATTAGTCCCAGGTCCAACAATTCTTTGAGTTGCATTCTCAAATCTTGTAGCTATGAGGTCGACATCTAATAAGGTGTTCTACCTATCGGTTCAGTCCTCGGTTTTAGGTCTATAGTAAAATCCAATTCCCTCTCCGGTGGAATCCTCGGTAACTCCTCTAGGGAGATGTCTGCAAACTCTCTCACCACAGGAAGGTTTTATAGACCTTTCACTACACCCTTCTCGTTTAATGCAAGGATCGTATAAATCTTACATCCCTTGCACATGCTCTTCTATAGCTGCAAGGAAGAGATGAACCTTAAGGAAACTCCCTGGTTCCATCCTACAATCACGTGTCTTTTTCCCTCGTCATCGACCAAGCTCAATCATTTCGTCTTATAGTTGGGTATCACCTCATCTGATTCCAACCAATATATACCGATCACGAGGTCATAAGATCCTAAGATCGTGACGTACAGGTTGGCCCTGCTGACAAACTCTCCCAGGTTAAGGGTACATCCTACAACCATTCCTCCGACCTTCTGTTTGGCACCCGAAGCCATCTCTATGAAGATAAACTCATCCTGTTCAACTTACTTTACCTTAATCTTTTTTAGTGCTACACCATAAATGAAACTTTCAGTTGCACGAAGATATATCAAAATACTAAGGGTTTTGTCAACAATGGTACCTCATGTCTTGAGCATAGTCGATTGGTGCTCTGTCTGGCGGTTATTCACCACTGCGTGAATCCAAGGTTCCTTGCCCAAAACTCCCATAGTAGTGGGTCTGGCTGATCCAGATGCTCTATTTCTCTTCACTCAATAGTCACACTGGAAATGTGGCTCCCCACCATCCAACAGACTTTCTTCGGTCCAGTAGTCCGGGTACCCGAAGTAGAAGTTGAATTCCAACAATAAGGCCCAACTCAAACTTCTTGACCTTAAGTTTATGGGTAAAAAGAAACATATCATACCGAAGTAGCTCCAAAACGGGCCTTGTACTCAGTCACCGTGTGGTTTCCTTGTCGCAAGGTGATGAACTCGTTGTGTTAACACTCAATGAATTCCTCAGAAAGATACCTCTTCTAGAACCATTCAATAAATAGTTCCCATGACACGTTGTCGACAACCATTTTCAAATGTGGCAGGAGCGCCCTCTGCCATAGTAGAGTGCTCCCCTTCAGTCGAACTATGACCATGCAGGACTTCATGCTAGAGGTCATAATAGTGAAGTGTGAAGCAAAACACCCTTCTCTAAAACCATGCCTCGACGACACAACCATCCATCACACTCGTTGACTCGAGAAATCAACTCTCTCGAGTTATCGATGGATGCAAATGGTACTAGATAGGGCGTGTTGTGGACCCTCATGGGTATTGGTGCCCTAACCTCATCTCAATACTGATGGTGAATCAAGGCCCTTGGAATTACCTGGAAGGGCCTTGTCAAACGATAATCATCCCTTACTACAAGTGAATCCAACCCAAGGGCTTGTTCTTCCCCTTGGGGTTTCAACTCTGAGGGTGAAGGAATTTCTGGAGGCATCGCACCTCTTTCCATGGCACCCCGTTGCGAACCTCTGAGGCATCCTCAAAATGCGATAACCACATGTACACGTTAATGTTTTTTATATTATTTAATGCAATGATTAACACTCATAAGTTTACTACAGTGTAAATCCTAGCAATCCACAGTCGCAGGGTTGAACCCGCTCTGATACAACATGTAACAACCCCTTTGTTACGACTACAAGCGAAGCAGAAGTGATTTTTTATTTTTCTAAAAGGAAATATGGCGATGACAATAATAGTTAACCACACAACTGACAATGAATGCAAGCATTCAGTCTAGGCAATAGGCTACTATGACTCCACGCACTGGCACAAGAGCAACTGGGTGAAACGTGTGTAGAACAACAAGGAGACAATAACTACCTGCTCGATGCAAACACGGCCACGCCTACAGGATAAGGGACAACATCCCCATCTCGACACAATGACCTTGACGAAAAAGGACTAGAACCTCAAGGTGCGTGAACCAAATGCATGAAGGCATTCAACCCATGTGCTAAAAGCATCTTACAATGCTCAACATCACTCACACGGAAGGCACCAAATTTAATGAAGTTATCATTTGTTTCTATCCAATAGGGCACACCAATATCCCCTCAGCAAGAGTCATGTCATCCCCAGTTGATAGATGTGTCAATAACCTTGGCGCCACACATCCTATCTGAACCAAGGACTCTAGATAACTTTGATGCGCTAGGATGAAATAACTGACAAGGAGACTACGCTTACACCCCCAAGCCATGTGTCAAAAATATGCAAGATGAAAACACTCGATAAAGGTGCAATCTACTAATTGACTCAACGAAAACCAAAAAGCCCCAAAATTTTAAGCAAGAATTCTTGGTGTGAAGGTAAACTATTATAACATTACTATTGAAATAAACGTTATTGAGTGAACTAATATAGAACTCAACCCAATCAACATTCTTTTCAGCAAGGCACATGTCTATTAAAGTAAGTGCACTACTCAACATTAAAGGTGATCTTACGTTGCTTCAATACCTATTCGACAATACTGTCAAAATTAACAAGCCTAAACTAATCAACAAATACCAATCTAAAATTAATAATTTAACATTATCTAACAACATTTACAGTATCAATAAAAATGTTGTCTAATTTAACGAGTCTAATTAAATCGATAAATGCAACAAAATTACCAAATCAACATTAATAATATCAAAGTAAAACACTGTTAATATAAATGATTAACAATGTCAGTTCATAACAAGTGGTCTAGCCAAATAACAATAGTAAGGTTTTACCAGTTGTCTATTACACATTGAGTTGTTGAGTAAAAACAAAGGCAACACTGTCACACAAACAAGTTGTCAATTTAAGAGTTCTGTCAACACTGTCATTAAACATTGAATTTGTTGAGTGAAACATTTAGTATCATCACGTTAAACTATCCTAAAAATCAATACCTCTACGGAAAATCAACAACCATCAACTTATTAATTACAATATGACAACTACATCATAAAATTTCCAAGTGACTGCTAGCTACCTAATACCTCACAGTGATATCCAAAGGGGGCTGGGGTAATTAAATTGAAACGCTGACGAAAAAAAAAATTGCAGGCATAAAAACACTGTCATAAAGATTCATGAAAGCGTAGGTATTCACCATAATGGATAATAAATAAGATAAAGAGTTATTTCATGCGAAACACAAAAAAAAATGCGAAAAAGGAAATAACAAGCAGATAGAAAGCATATATAAGGAAATAAAGGTTAAGGGATCATTGTTTTTCAAACGCAGTCCACAAAACGTTTAAAAGGTTGTCAGGGGGATTACAAGGAACGTTGTCTACAGGTGTGAATGAAAGTGCGTTCCAATCGTCGTCTGTACACATGCAATTAACAGTCAAAGCTTAAGGTGGACACCTACCCTTCCAGACAGAATGCAGGCACAATCTAAAATGTTGCTACCCAAAAATTACCAAATCGCAGTCACACTTATAGTGCCGATTTGTTGTGAACAAGAAATCGCTATGCCATTAATAAAATCAGCATGTAAAACTGATGAAAACACAGAGTTAAATTGCCATTCAAAAGAGATGAAAACACAGGGTTAGTTTTCCATTAACAAGTGATGGACAAACATATTGAAATTGACAATAAGTGATAATTACACAGAGTTAAATTCGCCATTAAAAAGAGATAAATGTGTTGAGTGAAATCGCTAATAAAAGTGATAAAACGCAGAGCGAAATCCTAGTACATACACACCAGATAGGAATTGCATTGTTGTCATTTATAAATAAGGAAAAATCACTGTACATACACACCATATAGGAATTTCATTCGCTGTCATTAATAAATAATAAGCAAAATCGTTGTGCAATACATCCTAGGAAATATAGAAGTAAAAACGATTATTTGTAGGAGGCAATGAGTAGACAACCATTCAATATAAGAAAATAAGAGGTTTAGGTTCGATTCAATATCATGGAAAAATACAAATGTAAGGTATCTACAACTCATTGATGTGTTGATTGTACATATTATATCATTGTTGAAAGGTAAATTTCGTCTGAGAATTAAATTCCTTTGTAACATCCTGCTCTGGCGCACTTACCAAACTTATTCTTTGAGGACACTTGCCCGCAAGTGATCTGGATTTTTATGATGATAAAATTTTTTCCTTCATTATGATGTGTTAAGTTATATGACATGGTGTTTTACTACCTTGATGTAGACATGTGCTGTTGACTCAGTTTCATTGAGTGTGCAGGGTTTCGGACGTTGAGGATGCAGAGGCATCGGTGGAACTC